>JAAGAY010012689.1:0-16441 GCA_011801015.1 Ardeotis arabs | reverse complement strand
TCGCCTTGCCCCACGCTTCCCTCCCCTCCCCCGCCACCAGCAGGAAGCCGCGGCCGCCACCCCCACCCACCCCCTCGGCGCGGACACCCCCGGCCCCGGCGAGTCCCCGCACCCCTCAGGGGCGGCAGGGCCGCGCCCGGGCCCCGCGGCGGGAGCGCCCACAACTTGCGGCCGGGCCCGGGCGGCCCGCGCCGCTCCCCGCCCCGCACCCTTCCCTTCCGCCCCAGGGGCCGGCGGGTCTCCTCCCGGCGAGGGCCCGACCGAGGGGTCCCCTCAGACTCACCCGTCGCCCACCACCACACACTTGATGGCCTGCATCGGGGCTGCGCCGCGGCGGCGGGGCCTGCTGCTGAGCGGGGCGGGGAGGGCCGCGCGAGAAGGGAGCCGGCGGCGGTCTCCGCACCGGGTCGCGGCCGCCTCCGCCCTGTGCCTGGCAGCGGGGACGAGGCAGCGGCCACCACCCAAGGCGGGGAGAGGGAGGACTGCGAGGAAACAGGAAGCGGCCGCTCCACTGACATCCGGCCGGGCTGCGCTCGGCCCCCGCGGCCCCGCCTTCGGGCCCGCTCGGCGACACCCCGCCCTCACGGGGAGCCGCTGCGGCGCGGCCGCTTCGGGCCTCTTCGGCCGGACGGCGCGCGGCGCCGAGCGGGCTTCGGGCCGCTTCGGCAGTGCTCGGGTATTTCCGTCAAGCCGGGAGGGCTTCGGGCGCGCTCGGCCCTGTTTACCGCCGAGCAGGAGAGGCCGCCATGCTTGTGCTACTAACCCAGTGAGGGAGCGGGGCGGCGGCCCTCCGGCTCCCTGCCCCTCGGGACGGGGGAGGCCCCGAGCGTGATCCCTTTTTTCTTTTTCTTCAATCAGTCAGAGCCTTACTGAAGTGTGATGTCGTGCGCTGGCAGTGATACCAGGCCGCAGGGGAGCAGCTTGTCCGGCGGGGAGGCTGCGCTGCCGTCTCCGCAAGCGTCTGGTCGTGGGCATGGGTCAGGGCATCATCTCGCACCAGCCCTGTCCACCGCCTGGACCTGGCACCACGCTGTCACGTCATGACAAACCCCCCTCAAACAAAAAGACCCCTCTCTGTCTTCTGACACCGTTTTGGATCCCATCTTTCATTCCTGACATGGTCTAACAATCCTAGCACCCATCCGCTATCAGGACATCATGCGCCAGTCTTAACTCTTCACAGCTCATTAAGTGTGTTAATGCGAAGTCATGTTTGCCCTAGAGACTACTGAGCAGATGTATGTCACATTACCAGAAACAACCCAGTGTGTTCCTGATGTGCTGCTGTGGGTCGATGCCCATTTTCGTCACACAGCCACCCACCATGGGACAGTTCCTCACTCCAGTAAAAGTCAAGCAGAGCAGGTCCAATGGTCCCAGGAGTCTTCTAGTTTCTAGTTAGTTCTTGGCATAATTCTACTTGGCAGAGAAGCTTCTGGTTGCACTGATGCACACAACCGCTATTCCCTTTGCATTGCCATCCGTTCCTCAGATAAACTATGGGGAAAGGCCTGTGCATATGCTGCTGCTGCAAGGTGATGACAAGTTCACTGAAGTCGATACAGTGCACCACCGTGGGTTTTCCAGTGATTGGATCTTCTGTTAATTCCGGAACATTTCTAAATTATTTTGAGACCACACAACACAACCTCACCAATGGAAGAGTATTCCATGATATTTACTCTGTTCCATTTTTCTTTCACTGAGCAAAGATAATTCTCATTTCCTCACATCAGTGAGGAAAACATCATATCTCTGTGAACTGAAAGGCTATTTTTGCAACACTTGTATGTCCATGTTCCCTCATACAGATGGAAGCTGAAATGACTTGTCATTTAAGTTAAATACCCTTAAAGCCAAGACTCTGCTGCTGCCAATGACCTGGCAACTGTTCTCTACCCAGCAGCAGGGATCTGTGGAAGACAAGTGTGGGCAGTATCGCAGTGCTCCTGCTGTTCTTGGCTGCTACAACAGCTTTGGGGGCCTTTGAGATACTGCACAGAAATAAAGCAGACATGAAGACTGTCTAATTTATGTCATGGTCCTGGGGAGACTCAGAACATGCGAAGATTCAAGCGAGATGTAAAACGGCTGCTGATTTTCCCACCACCTACCTATTCTTTCACTGGTTCTCTTTTATCCAGTGTAAACCAGACAGATTATTAGAGTTTTTAACATAAAAAGAAGTACAACAAAATGTACAATATTACTACAGAGTAGCATACAAAGACAAACATGAAGGCTGTAACAGAGATAACACATTAGCACAAATGGCTTTTATGATCCTGTCACAAGACAAGCAATATGTTTTTATGTATGTTCTTTTCAGTGCTCCTCCTTCCTATTCTTTTGGGATCAATTGTTTTGCATTGTAAAAAAAAATACTTACGTTAAAACACAGGATATACTTTGAATATGTTTTAAATTAACAATTTTAGACCCAATTGGGTATCTAATTGCAAACATTAGAAAATACCTAGATAAATATTCAGTGTTTACTTGTCATTAAAAACAATATTACAATTTGGATAGATGATGATAATAACAGATTTATCCAAATTTTTTCCCCCACAGGTTTGTAAATCTTTATTTCCTCAAATATAGTAAAAAGGAGCCTTTTGGGATTGTTCAAAATTTTGAATTTGAAATCCTAGTTGATATCTTTCTTAACGTAACTTTCCTTATTTGCCCTGGAAGACAGATTGTTACTTGTGTGTATGCTCCTTAGAATACAGGATGTGTTAATTATTCTATTATTAAGCTTTACTATATTTCAGTTACATTTTACTTTATTCTTGCATCTTTTTTTTTTGTTTAAATACTATGTAGTATGTTTGTTTTTAAAGAGAAACAAATAATTTACATGGTGCTACAAATGCTTAACATTCTTTGTGGATACGTTTTTTTCCCTGAGAATGAAAGGAGAGACCAACACAGGGAATATATTGAAACATCAGTTTGACAAAAGGAAAGAAACTTAGAGAACAGTATGAAGGACAAGGCAAAGGAGTAAGAAGTTAATAACAAACAACTTAATAGAAAAATTATCAGTTTGATAGATAATGACTGCAGTGCTGAGCTGTATACAGAATAGTTCCAAATGCACTCCACAAAAGAGTATGTAAAAAGAAAATAATTAATGGCAGTACCAATAACCAATTATAAACCTTTCCGTAATTCAGATTATGAATCATAAAGCTAAGGTTTAGATCAGTCCTAATATTGTTCCACAATCTATCACCTTATCTTCTGTCATCCATTACAATTGTTGAAAGCCTTTTTCTTAGACTTTGAAAGGAAATAATTATTTAAAATTGCTTCGGATACTGTCTGAATGTGTGTGTTGTGTATGTGCTGGCGCTGAAGGAGGATTATTCTCCTTTGTGGATGGGGAGTGGCAGCATAATCACGCTGATGCAATACTGGAAAGTTCTACTCACCATGACACAGACTATCAGCATTACAGAGACAATAATTATTGGTGCTTGTATAGAATCTTTCATCCCAAACTATTACCATGTTCTTTAACGTGTTAGTTCATTAATAAAGTCACAAACAAATGCACAGAGAAGTAGAGAAGTATCAGTATACACATTGTACATGCAGGGAAACACGTCAGTGAAACAAACAGAACACCTAAGAGTGACTCATAACTGTGTTGTCTTACTCCTAGATGACACTTCCTGCTGACACCAGGTCTGTTCAGTTGCCTTCAGGAAACAATGTGCTACAATATTTAAGTCAAAAGTAAAAGTCTGTCCATACCTATAGCATAAAAACCGTTTTAGGGGCAAAAACCTGTAATCTTAATTCACAGCCACTTGAAACTAGGGGTTGGACTGAAGTGCAAGAACCAATTTTACGTGAAGCAAAGGTGTATCACAAAGTGTCAGAGAGGAATAAGGTTTTCAGCATATTGCACTCTTCTCTCTTTAGATATTTGTATTAAAATCAGAAGCAAAAAACTCTCACCCAAAACAAATGAAGAGAAATTTCTCTTACTGGAGAAAAACAGTTTCCATGTGCTTGTTCATCTTAAAATAGCTCAGAGAATTGTCTTTAAAAATTGTACTTAAGGCTTGATTTTATCCTAATTTGAGTTGGTGGTAGAAGTCAGGTGATTAGTGATGTAGTATTAGGGATACAGTAATGGGTAGAAAGAAATCTTAATGCACACACGAGGCATCCAAAATTCCTTCTTGGACTGTAGTTCCACCTGTGGTGTTATCTGCCTTTGTGGCCTGTCACATAGTGAGCCCCTCTGCCTTCCCACTTGGATAGCAGTACTTGGGCAAGCTCTTTGGACAGTAGCTAGCACTTAAAGATTCACACCTACCACAGTTGCCTGAGATTCTGAAGTTTTTTTTTGCTTAATAATCTTTGAATTCTTTAGTTACATGTCTTTGTCAAGCTAATAGAGCACACAGTTTTAATTATCACTGTGGAGGAAATTCAGAGTATCTTCACTGAAGCTGGGGAGATACCATGACATAAAATTCATATTAGAAAATAATATAATCCACAAGTAGTGATCTGCAATTTCTAGATATTCCAGGCAGACATTTTTGGCATGATTAGTTTCCTGAGCATTGGAAAAAAAAAACTGTACTAGCATGTGATATGTATGCTGTTCAAATTTAGTACTCAGTCTGCTCTAGAGAAACCAAAGCCAGCAATAAAAAAAGGAACCACAACTTTTAAATGTCAGCATTTGCTGCATCAGAGAGAACAGATTAAAGGCGCATGAAAATAAAATGTTAGTATATAAATCCCTGCATTAATAATGAAGCATTGTAAAATAAATGCATCACATTCATGTGATACTAGCATAGATGATTTAGCTGGTATATGTATACAACAGAAACAAGTCCTGTGTTTTCTTTAGGTAGCTTCTGGTAAATATCTCTTCTGTCAAGAATTTCAGTTATAAAAACCACATAAGGCTTTGCATTCACTTACGTCTACCCTCAGGTTTAGCAAGCAGTAACAGACAGTGTTTACTACAGTGAGAACTGTTGTTGAAGGCAGTAGGACTATATACAGTAATCCCTGTATATGGCTGTAAGCTTTCTGGAATAGAGACATCATTATATATTTATAAACAAGGACTCAATCCTTTTCTCTGTCACTTCAGGTTTTTATCGCTGTAACTCCCTCAGCAGGAATATGGGAGTAAGCCTTTTTATAACTGTAAGCATCATATCATGCCCTGAGGTCAGGCATTGCTGAAATACACAGATGTATAAGCTGCAGGTTCCCTCAACCTGTACCTGTCTTAATATCTGGCATTTGACAGAAATTAGCTTTAAAATATTAAGAAAAAAAGATAAAGGTTTAACCGTTACATAAGCCCATTCAGTATTACTGGTTTTACTGCCTTCCACCATTCAATCATTTTTCACATTAATAAAGACCGAAGGCTACAAGCTTTGACCTGGCCACTTGATTTGCTTAGAAGGCTTTAGTGTTTCTTTCACTCCAGGCTTGCAGACATGCTTTCGGACTTCAGTAGGGCTAGGGACCTGAAAGGACCAAGTCTTCTGTGGTCAGTTTGCCTGAGGATAGATGGAGTGGTAAGAAGCCTACTTCCCTCTGTCATGTTGCACAGCTGTGACTCACATTCCAACTAACAGTTTCGCTTGCAGTGGAAAGGAAGACAATAACCAGACAGCTTCAAAAAAACACACTAGATCAAAGCCAGAAATTAAAATCAGCAGTTCCTCATATAGCATGGTCAGCATTCGGAACAGAAATGTACATTTATTATAGAAATAAGACAATTGTCAAAAAGTGATTATATATTCTGGAATCTATTCCTCACTGGAACCATTCATAGGAATTCTGAATAACTTATAAGAGGAATAAATATCATAAATAAGTACAAAATAACTTATTTTAGCATAAATATAATATAGAAATAGTATGAAAAACTTACGTTTTTTTTTCCTGAATGATTGTATGCTGATAAGTTGCTAAGTAACAATTTCTGTGAGGAAGACTTCCCAGAATGTTTGATTAATTCTCCATTTCCTAAATATAAAAATTACAAAGCTGTCCTGTTTGCAAAACAATCTAGGCTAATGGTGACGTAAGTCAATCACCTTCTTTCTGTTTTACCAAGAGATGCAGTTGGGTGACTGATATTTCTGCTTACTTCTGGCAGCTAAGTATTTTGATTTGATGTTAGATCCTGCCTTTACTAAACTGATGAAAAATACCTGTTCCAATGAGGTCCTGTGCATTTTTTATATTGCCTATGTTGGGAGCACCAACACTCCTCAGTGCAAGCTGTGTGCGACACTGCGTTACAACACAACGGCTTCTGCAAGAGTTGTTCCTATTGTGGGCAGCCTCCCGTGTCTCTAAATGTATCTTGCCAACACTGTGTTGTTAGAATCCACAGTGTGTTGTACACTTAATTTTCTGAAAGATTTTGGAGAGAGAGGACTCTCAGCTCAACATTGTCACAAACCAAAAGAGTAAACTGAACGCTTTTGTCACCAGGCACAATAAACACTCTGAGGGGCGCCTGGGATTCCAGAGTGCCAAGGCAGATCACTGCTGGGGAAGGAAAGCATGGCATCAGCAGACGGGCTGCCATAGCTGATGACAAGTTTCCTTGCAGTCCCAAAAAACCCACTCACAAGAAGGGGTTTGTTAGGAACCATCTGGCTTTTTTTTTTAACTGAACTTTCAGTCCAAAAAAGTCCAGAAGATCATAGGAACTGAAGAGAACAAAATGTTTTATTGTTTAAAATATTCAACTTTTCCCCTTTTTCAAGTTTCTGTTGTGATCTTGGTCTTTTGTAATTGTTTCAGCAATCATTTAATGCAATTTTTGCATACCTAGCAATGGATATAAAAAGGCACCAGAAAGAAGGAACTATAAGCATAAATAACCCTAAACTCTGTCTTATTTAAATACCAAGTTCATAGTTTATTTACGTTGCTGTTAGTTCTTACAGAGAGCCCTGCAGACTTGATCTCAAGCACGAGGATTGCTCTGTGTCACACTGCAGAGTGAAGTGAGGTCCCTTCCCAAAAGAGGCCTATCCCAAGCAGAGGGCAGACAGATACAGTTACACAGGGGAGTGCAATTAGATAATACTGGGCTAAAGTGGTAGGCACATCAAGGGCCTAATTTTTCATTCTTTTGGAAATATGGTGACTTAAGAGCCCTGGAGGAGAACAGAGAAATCTGCATAAACCTGCGAGGAACTACTTATAAGTGTAATGGATATACATTGAGAAAGCTTAAGAGGACATTTTGAAAATGTAACAAGTCAGTAATGTTGACATTTTTTCTTTGAGTAGAGGAGTATTTGAATACCTGAGAAGACATTTTAGGTAAAATTAAATAAAACATGAAGAGCCTTGAAAAGATAAGGATGTGCTTGTCTGATCTCTCAGAGAAAGACGAGTCAAGGTTAGGAAGCAAAAATGGGATGATGGCACTGAAGTGATGGAAAATGATCTCTGCAGCCATCAGCCACAAATTGCATGTCCATAGTTTTCAACTTCTGCATATTAATCAGTGTTCCAGATAAACTGAAAATGATTTTACCAGCATGACAGGGCTGAAATCAAAGGAGGAAGTGTGGGATGGTTTTGAGGTTTAGTTTCACTGTCAAAATAATTATCTGATTTCCAGATCTTGATGTGACAAAATCTGTTGAATCTCTTTAATTGGTATTCAGTTGCATTATCAGCTACTTTCTTTCTTGCAAAGCTGAAGAGTGTTTTATCAATCTCACTATTTAATTAAATAACTAGATCCAAATTAATACCGATGCTAACTTGTTATTATGAACAAATTTATTAGTTATATTACCTATTAATTAATTATATGGCCTATTTTAGTGTAAAAAGTAATTTACAATTAATCAAGATTTTAAAATTGATACTGTGTCACATCTGTTTCAATGAGCAACACGAGCCAGAACTAATGAGAATCTGGCAGATATCTACAATAAATATAAAAGTTAACCAGCTTCCTGATTTTACCTCTGTGTATCACATTGCATTCCAATTTAATCATGGAAAGCTGCTAAATGTCCCATGGCAGCTAAATCACATTTCTGCTTAGCTGTTGAGAAGATGGTCTTGGTATGTATAACAGCAAAGGGAATGGAGATGATAAGGAATTCAAATTACCTTGGAATTCCAGCGTAGGGTCTGGACACATCTCAGTTCCTGTGCCTCCAGTACTAACGGCATTATTAAAAACTTCAGATGGGCAGGAAAAAAGATACACCACTGTCTTCACAAACCAGACGTGCTGAGCTGACACAGAAGGGAGGACGGGGATACCACACACGACGTGGTAAAACCGCTGCTTGTGTATGTTACTTTCCTGCTTGCAGAAACACTATACATTCCTGTCGTTGGAAAACTTTATGACAGAGGCTAAGACAATGTGGAATCAGAAGCTATTGCATGAACTTTATGGATAACATACATAACTTCAGGCTCCTTGGTTTTTTTTTTTTTTTTTTTTTCGTGACTTGCTGTGATAATAACCCAAAGGATGCTTTTTGAATATATTGATGGGGAGAGTGAGGGCTATTATTTCAAGTTCTCCAAAATGAAAACAGTGCAGATAACAAGTCCTTTGAAATTTTCCCTCTTTGGAATAGCACAGGTAGGCTCAAGACAGCCAGGCACATGGAAGATATGAAATCATAGGCAGATCCATCCTGACCTCAGAGAGGATAATTTATCTTTGATTAAAGAACTGACAGAAGTCTGTGGCTAAAGAGGGATCTGAAGAGCTTTGAATCTGCTAGGATGCCCTGTGGAAGATGGACAAGTTCCTGAGAAAGTAGGTTTTAAGATGTGTTTTCTTTGAGACCTTTGTGATCTGAATGAGTGGTGTTTTGATTTGTAAGAATCAGTAAGATAATCTTAACTCCGAGACATTTAACTCCACAGCCTGAAATTCAGTCAGATCTGCTTAGAAGACAGCAGTGACCTGCTGGGTCTGAATGAAGCAGATCAGGGATTTCCACACTAAGAAGGGGCTATCTAAAGGCCTTAGATCCTTCATGTCTGTTCAGAGGCTGGATGGGGTTAAAAAATGCATTAATCCACTCAGTGGTTCTGCCATTTAAAACTGCATTCTACCTCTCCAGCCTGACCCAGGCCAGCTGCAGGTCAGGCTGGAGGGGCCTGCAGCACCCCTAACCCTGACCAGCTCTCACAACAGCATGTGTCCTGAAAACAGTCCCACTCCTGAGAGCACAAGCTAGTGCCTGTAGTTTCCTTAATTGAACTGTTTATGGTTTCCAGACACACACAGGGTTTTCCAGGGTTTTCTGCTCTATTATGTAACTAATGGATTACAGACAAAGGGGTTGCAGATAAACCTGGGAAGGTGTCCAGTTTTGTTCTGGAATTATTATTTCTCTGTGCACTAGTGTGATTCTGTGTCAATGAAATAGTATTTTACAAGGAGTTCATATAAAGATATTCATTTTTCTGTTTCATTGTACAGTTATTAAAAGTTGATTGAATGGAAACTGTATAGAACAGTTACGAGGGGGAAAAAAGGGCCCTCGTCATCATATTGGTCATCTATTAATCTTTTGGAGCATTTTTCCCTACCTGCAAAGCAAGCGTCATGATGATAATTTAACTCAAAGGGCTGCTTAGGAAATGTTCACAAAATATTTTGGAAATCTGAAAGTGTAGCCTGTACTTGAACACTGTATTTTAATTCCAAAATAACTTCAGTATTGGCTTGAAAAGCATAGGAAGTATTTCCTTGGGGAACTAGCTGGCTCACAGAATTTATCACCTAACTGCATAAACAACAAAACAGAATTACAAAAAAAACCCCACCCAAACCCAGAAATCATTACCAACGTCGATGACCCATGAATTTTTTATTGGGAAGTTTAGGGCACACACCTGGGTCAAGCGCTCAGGCCTCTCCTCCCCAGCTGGGAGGGGCAAGCTCGACTGGAAACGGTTTTTAGGAATCACAGCAGCTCCCCGCGGGCTTCCTGTACGATTTCAACACCCGACGGACAGGGCCTTGGCGAGGGACGGAAGCCAGCTGGCCGCCAGCAGCGCTGAGGGACGGGACGAGTGGCGGCGACCTCCCCGCCCTAACGGTCGCCGCTTCCCGCGCTCCGCCCTCGGGCGGGCCGTGCCACGCGCCCGCCTCAGGCCGGCCCCCATCGGGAGGGGGGCGGAGCCCGCCGCCGCCGCCGCCACCGCCCGCCGCCTCGCTCTTCCGTGCGGGCATGCGCAACAGGGGCACGCGCGTGGGCCAGACCGTCGCGTCAGTGCGCTGCGGCACCGCCGTAGGGCGTCAGGGTTACGCAGGGCCGGCGACGGCTCCGCCCCGCTGGCGACACCCAGCGCCGGGCGCAGGGAGGGGAGGGGGCGGCTGCGGGGCCCGGGCGGCGCGGCGGGGCCGCGGGCGGGGGTGCATGGCGGCGGTTCTGTCCGCCCTGGCTGCCAGGCTCTCCCAGTCGGCCGCGGCCCGCTCCTACGGGGTGTTCTGCAAGGGGCTGACCAGGACCCTCCTCATCTTCTTCGACCTGGCCTGGAAGCTGCGCATCAACTTCCCCTACCTCTACATCGTCGCCTCCATGATGCTCAACGTGCGGCTGCAGGTGGGCGCGAGGGCCGCCCGTTCCTGGGGGCGGCTCGGCAGCTGCTGTCGCTTCCCCTGGGTAACGGTGGGCGCGGCGGGGCTGGGCTGGGCCGGGCGGGGGGCGAGGCCGTGGCGCCCCGTCTGTCACCGCGGGAGGTGTCGCCGGGGTCCTGCCCGGCCGCAGCCAGCGCTGGGGGCTGCCCGTTGCCGGTGTTCGGGACTCGGTGCCGTTGGTCTGGGTGCTTCCAGCGAACGTGCCCCGTCCTCATCTCAAGCTTATTCGCGTTACTAAGCCGTAGTTAACGACAGACAAGAAATTGTGAAGATGTGCATTTTGAGAGTACATTCCTGATGCCCTGTAAGGAGCTCATAAAATAATTTCCTCCATCCATTTGTTGGATTTTTTTTTTTTTTTGAGTCAAGAAAATTGTAACAGGGAAAATGTAGAGGTAACTTTAAATAATGTCATTGCATGAAAATGACAGTTCAAATTTCCTTTGCATCTCTCCTGTCTTGAGCCTGTTCCTACAAAACGCAGAACTCCCTAAAGCAGCTTTGACCTAATGACATTAGGAGCTCCCACTCTTTGTTGGGCTGACGTTTAATTGATTTTTGTGATGAAATCAAAGCTTTACTTTTAACTTAACTGGCAACAGAAGCAGGCTATGGACTATCACAGCAAACATCTGCTTGAGCCAAAGATTGGACGCTTTCTCCTCATAAACATAGCTGTAATTAAAGTTTTGACATCTGGCTAGCGGCCAAGTGATGGAAGACAAGTCTGGTTGAAGTTTGTGACTTGTAAAAGGTAAGCTGAAATGGGAAGAGGTCAAAATGTGGCATCTCATGTTTTTATTTTTGGGACATGTCCTACAGTTCTGAAGCTTGAAATTGAGCCACACTGCCAGGAGTTGTACACGAAGTTTACTAACCTTGGTGGCTAAAAGTGCCTTGCGTTTGCTTGTTACGCGTGTTGGTTCATATCAGTTCTCTTGTAACAACATCAGCTTGTCATTTGACTACAGTATAACTAATACCGTCTCACTGTGCCAGTGCAGCCAGTCTGACCAGTTCCCTTTGGGAAGCTGTGCGTGGTACATTCTTGATTTCCACTGTTGTGTGTCTGATTTCAGCATGCACATCTGTTTACAGGAAGATTACTTTAATATTTGCCTTTATTGTTAAGCCTCTAAGCAGTTACAGCCTGCATTTCTATTGGTTAAGGAAAGTCGTACTGTTACGCAGCAAATCTCTCCAGCTGCTCATTTGCTGACTCACTTTGATGCCTGTTACCCAAAGAGAGTTTGCAGCAGACTAAGCTGAAACTACAGAAGAAAGTTCTTATTTGGGTATACTTCCTACCCCTTTGGATGTGCCCAGTTTGTGGGGAGACTTGTCTGTCTGGACTACCGTTACTTTCTGCAGTTAGGTTATTCTTTTTGTTTGTGTTAAAGGTTTTTTTAAAAATTTTTCTATATACTAGGCACCAGGAAACTGGGATATTAGTGTAATAACTTTCTGTATTTTTTCTCTTTAGGTCCATATTGAGATCCACTGACCTGTGACTTGGTGTGCTGCTTGCACTGTGTGCTGCAACTGGAGTCAATCACACTCTTCTTCAAATTCATCCTGTTGTGAAACAGCAAAGCTATGCTCATCTTCTCTGGGACTATGAAGAAAGAAGATTTAAACCAGAAAAGAGTATGTGACAGTGGCCCAGATCATCACAAGGCAGCAGCTTACCTGACACACATACATTCCATGTTTAACAATTTTCAAAATCATACTAGCAGTTTACAAGAATTATTTAACACCAGGAATTGTTCTCTCTTTAATACTATACCTCTGCCTTCTATTGGCAAGGAAATGCCTCAGAGTTTGAGTGAATCAGCAGGAGGGAACTCAAGTGCAGCTGCTCCTTGCAAGGATTCATTTCATCTGCATTTTTCTTCTGGGAAATACAGTCTTGATAGGGTTTCTCACTGCATTAATAGTATTTCAGTAATGGGCTGGCTGGAGGAAGCTTGTAGTTTTGCTGGAGACCTTAGCTCATGCTGTCCAGGAGACAACTCTGTATGTTTTGCACGCTTCTGGCTGGGAAATTTACAGTATAATCAAAACCTGCAGTTTCTGGAATTAGAAATGAGCAGCAGCAAAGAGAATGAATCACAGCTTGCATTTCTTAAAAAGCTGGATCTTGGTGGACTTCCTGATCTCTACTCTATTCCAGTTGCCTCACTGAATGAATATGCTGTGGGACTCTCTAACAACCAGAAACTTTGTTACTTAAACCTTGTATCTTCAGAGGAAATACTTGGATACAAGCAAATGCTTTCAAATACACAATATGTGACTAAAAATTTTCACATCATACAGCTAGTAATTTCTGTGCTAGCTTTTGCACTAGCAGGTCTTTGGTATGCAGTAATGAAGGTAAAAGAGTACTAAGATTTTAATTGCTATTTTTAACATTAATAGAAAGTTAATTGATTAAATAACAGAGACAAGGTTACAGGTCAGATTTTAGTGAGAAGTAGACAGCTAAATTAAATATTATATTTGTGTAATTGCTAGTAAAACCGGCTGTTGGAATAATAGCAACTTTTTTTTTTTGTAAGGGGTATCTGCATCGGAGGGGAAAGAACTTTATAATCTCAAAACTTTGGAACTTCTGCAGATGTGCCATTAACACTACACTAGAATCCAATTTGATTGCTTAGCACAGATCCTTTGTTTTCTTTAGGGTTTGTATTAGGGGAGTGTTCTGGCTACTATTTACAACCATTTCCAATGAGACTGTTTCTTGTGGAAATGAATTCTTGCTCTGAATCCAACAGTGACTAGGGTATCAGGCCTGAAAACACTTTGAACTGGAAAGCTGTTGGGAGGGTGGTCTTCAATACAGCATAGTTCTCAGTAGTGTTCCTTTTCGAGGATGGTACTGCTGTAATTAAACAATATCTCATGAGCTTTATTGTGCTGCA
This sequence comes from Ardeotis arabs, assembly GCA_011801015.1. Classification (NCBI taxonomy): domain Eukaryota; kingdom Metazoa; phylum Chordata; class Aves; order Otidiformes; family Otididae; genus Ardeotis; species Ardeotis arabs. Next base: position 2,854 of record JAAGAY010012689.1, on the reverse strand, counting down.
ATAGACACTATAAACAATTTTCTAAAATAATGTTTTATTTAATGGAAAAAGTGATTGTTATCACTGAGCCATAGTAATCATTTCTGAGGCTGTTGACTCTGGCTTTGGGACGGACTTCTGACAACAGGGTTTGGCAAAGAATGGAGCAAGCATGTTGGAATCAATAGAACTGCTTGTGAGGAGGAATCTGCAGGAATATGCTCCCATGGGCACTTAGATGGAGAAACTCATTGTGCAGTAGGTCAAAGTTTGAACACTCTGTCCAAAAGTCTCAACAAGGGAGTTGGTGTAGGTGGGCTTAATGTACTCTAGCGGCTTACCTAAAGAGGGAGGTATTGATCTGGTGAGTTAGGCTGCGTTTTCAGCTCATTCTTCACTCTGAGTTAAAAGTGAGGACTTAATGCAGAATAAAGTCGTGCCAGTGATTCACACACCAAGTATCCTTTTTGCTAGCTAGCTTATTTAATTTTGGAAAGAGAATAAGTGATGTTGCGTTTAGTTTGAACTAAATTAACCTGGAAAGCCAGTAGAGTTTCTAATGTGGTGTTTATTTGGGTGTTAGCACACGTGTAGAGAAGTCCTTGATTATGAAGATGAGATGCTGGTTATCAGTCTTATGGGGAGAAATGTTGGAATTTTTTAACCTTATTTGAGTGCTGAAAGTAAGATAGACTACTACTTATGTTAAATGATATGTTGTGTTTTTATTATTCCCATTGGTTGGCTACTTCTTCTGAATGTTAGAAGAGATAAAAAGCCATTTACTTTAATTTAGAAAATAACTTTTTCCCTGGCGTGTACTTCTATTAATTGTTTAACTTCCAGACTTTGGACCACATGATTACCTGTTGAAAAATTACCCAAAACCTCAAAATAATAATGGATTACATATTCTAAGTAATTATTCTGACAGCAACAGTTTTGTCTTAGTCAAGCCATTCCTACTATTTACTCCCATCTCCACTGCTGCAATTTATCACCCTTGCAGTGGTATTAACATGAGTATTTGTGGATGAAGATTGCTGAAGCGATGTGGAGCTGAAACCCCAAAACATCAGAAAGAAATACACTTCTCCAAGAGTCTGTAGCTTATTTGAGTTACGGTTTTAAGCTATTGTCTGCATACAGCTTGATCCAAAAAACACTTGGCAGAGCTGAGGGTAGAGGAATGAAGGTGGGGAGGCGTTGGAGCCTGTTTAAACTGGCTTGGTTGCTAAAGAAAACATTGTGCAACAGCATCTTAATTTCTATAAGTAGCTATATAGGTAAATAAATACTCTTTTCCTGTAATGGCGAGCTTTTCTTAAGTTGCACATAAACACAATCCTGCATTCACAGCTGGGTGATTGAACTTCCTATATAAAGAATCATTTGACACAGTTGTACCTGTAGTTGTTACTTGACACCTTGTTTGTTCAGCTGAACAGTTTGGCCTGGAAGATTCTCTACTCTGCTGTACATCATTTGGGAAACACATATTTAGGGAACCATAGTTATAGACAACAAAAACTTGTAGGTGATATTGTCAGGTTAATAGGCAAGAGGAGTAGCTAAAGGCACAAAAGCATGAATCCGGGTTTTAATGCGCCTATTCTTCGTGGTGCTTTTAAGGGGGGGGAGGAGTGGGGAAATGAAACATGAGAGAAAACATCTGTAAATTAGAATTCAAATGTGTGTACAGTGGGGTGCCAAGGGCTGCCACTTTATTGATGACAAGCCTATGCAGGAGGGGGATCTTGGAACATCGGATGTATCACAATCCAGCTAATACAGTCCAGTTTTAAGGAAAATTTGCTTTGAGTGAGTGGCCTTTAATAATTTACTACAGGATCACTTTAAATACAGATACAATACAGCTAAGCAAAATGGATTTTTTGGTGTATTATGTGCATATTGAACACAAGATATAAAGAATATGTCTTAAGTGAGTGGATTTAATCCATTTTAAGATACTTTATGTACTTTGCCTTGGATTTTATAGCTTAAAACCTAAAAGGTAACTTTCTAACTCAAACATTCCTTCTAAAATTAAAATAAAGGATAATTTGGTATGTTGAAATCTCATCTAATATACTGCACTTTAAGCTTGGGGAGGCCATAAATGGACAGTGCTGTTCTTGCACTAATAGAGCTGTTTGGTGGTGACAATGCTCATGGCATTTACTGTCTCGGGGGAGAACAGTGAACCAGAAGGATGGCAATCCTTTGAAACTATATATAAATCAAACACTATACGGTTTAGGCCACTGTTCTCTTCCTACAAATATTTTTATGTTAATTCATCTCAAAAGATGGAACATGTGTCAGCTAAGAACCAGTTTGTGTGGCGTTCTGTGGCTTTGGTAAATCAAATACGGAAACTGCTTTTCTAAGTAAATGTGCTGTTAGGGCTGAGACTGTTTGGGATTATTATTATACTACAGAAGAACAGTTTTAGTAGGGGTAAGGGACCTTTCTACTGAACTGGGAGTTGCCTTCTTATTTCCAGTTCCTCTCTGTCTTGCTCTTCTGGTGGTGTTGGAAAGAGGTATTTCTAAGCAAAACGTCAGGGTTCTACTAAACAACTCATGATCAGTGTCCAGATCTTTCCTGCACTACATAGCAGAGAGTTCTATTTCTGCCATTAGAAAACAAATTAAGTAAGAAAATATTTAATATTTAGAGAACTGTCTAGTAGTTTCCTATAAATGTACACTTGAGTGGAAATTTACTATATGGTGTACTGCTTTGAAAAAGAAAAGAAAATATACTTTTAAATGTGTGTGCACAGAGCTCTGCATGTGGATAAAAAGTGTTTTATCACAGTATGATGTTGGAATGCTTATGCAAATGCTTATTTACTTTCTGACATTAC
>JAAGAY010012687.1:7521-26147 GCA_011801015.1 Ardeotis arabs | reverse complement strand
GTCAGCGTTCGTTGTACGGTAGGTGAGATCATGAGACTGCATTTAAATGGGTTTGATTATAACAGAAATTCTGGTTTGGTGTGGTAATTCTTGTAACTGAACTTGTTATGAGGACTTTGCTTAAATCATCAGAGGAAGAAACCCTGCGATTCTCAAGGTGATTCAAGTGATTGAACTGTACCATGAAAACCGGGCATGTCTGCAGTTGCTGTGCTGCATTGTGGCCATAGTTATTAAAGTCATAAATTAAGCCATTTTACGTTCCCAAGCTGTTTGTAAGTACGGTTAGAAAAACATGAGAAACAAACATAACATTCCAAGTACTTGTCTCCATTTTAGGAGGCTTTTTTACAGTTCAGTCACAGGAAAATAAATGTTGTGTTGTACAGCTGAGTTAAAGGCCTTGAAAACATTCAAATAAAAATGAGTGTCATGCAAATCTTAGTTACTTACTTTAAAGTTTCTGGCTCATAAAAGGTTTCTTTCTGAATTTGTGTAATTTAAGGCTTGTAAATCCAGGTTCTGTGAAATTTTTAAAGTGCCATATTTTTTTTTAATAAGTCTTAAGTGGATAATAAAAGATAGGCAAATATTTTCTTTGATGTTCCTGTTGTATGGCTATGAGTTAGCTGTAAGTTGCCAGGATATGAAGCGTGGTTCCATCAGCTGCGTAAAAGGCTTGCGGATTATTTTAATCTGAGTAGGCAAATTATTCTAAAAATCTTTTCTCTACCTGGATTGATTCTGATTTCCAAAATCTTCTGTGAATTTGAAAGAGCAAATTGCTAGGTCAGGGGATAGAAGTTATGCAGGGAGGGAGAGATTCAATCTATGTATCAATAGAGAGAAGTCTTTTAGAAGCTTAACTGGTTTGAGTTCGTGACCAGCACTTTTGTGGTTCTCACGTTTACAAACAGTTGTTCACGTCTCCATCCCTCTCTATAAAATCTGCAGTGTCCATACAGCCTTTGGTATTGTGCTACATGCAGCAAGGGAACTGTAAATTCTTGGTGTTGGAAAGGTGTCCCTAGGTCCATACTTTATCAAAAAGCCCAAAAACTTGGACCACTGTTGTGAATTCTGTATGCCACAGTAGATTTCATGGCCAAAAAAATGTTCTCACCAGAACTTTCATTTTCTGGATGAGTGGTACAGGGCGAGAGTGACAGTTTTGTTAGATGCAAGTTATGTCCTTTGAAAACATGCAAAGCAAATAAAGCAGAGATTAAGATGTGTTGCTATAAATTCAGTCCTCAGGTTTTCAGAGTACTACTTATGTCTTACTGTTGTTCTCGGTTATTACTGAGAACCTACTTGATATTACAGAAGTGAAATAAAGTACGACTCTACTCATTAAAGCAGAGATGCTAAATGAGGTTTTAGAAGCACTCAGTTGAAAAGAGATGTTGCAAGAGCAAAGGGACAGGAAAGGGGGTGCCTTTAAGGCAGGCTGAATTACTTGTGCTTTGGCAGAAACATGCTGAACAAAGTGTTTCCCCTTGCTTCAATTACCAGCAAACATTTTTACTTCAGCCTAGCCTCTGAATTCTTTGGGAGATAAATCCCTGTCTAGAATACTTGTACTTTGATTGTTCTTTTCTCAGGATACATCAAAGATTCTCTCATCTTGAAATTTTGATCCAAAGGGTTTCTCCTTGCCTGGAGAAGGAAAAGGACTACTGGAAGCTAAATAGCCAAAGTTACGTGCACAGTTCTCAGAGCTTTCATGTCCCTAAGTGTACTGCAGGCTTTGGTATGACAGCAGCATTTAGAAGATGCCAGCCAAGGACTGGTGTCCAGATCTTTAGGATATAAATGGAACAGAAAGCCTGACCCTGCCCCAGAGATCTGCTCTAAGAATTTTTTGCGTCTTCAACAAATTAACAAAATAACTTTTTCCATCAGAAACTCTTACGTTACTTTTTTTTTAAATATTTTTTTTTCTGAACTTGCCTGCTAGTTGCCTGGCAAATTCCAGTCTTCCTCTCACAGATCTGAGTAGCATTGACCTAAGACCTTTCCTTTTCTGGTGGGGTTTCCCCCCACCCCACTGCTTCCGCATGTCCCTTGTCCTTATATTGATAGAGACTGAGATGTGGTGAGGGCAAAGCCCTGTAAGAGGACAGAACCTGTCTGCTGTGCTGAGATGGGTCTGTCAGAGTGAACATCGCTCTTGGGGGTGAGGCAGGACCCTGGGAGGGGGAGCTGGGATTATACAAAGGTGGCAAAGGGCAGGCCTGGCTGCTCACTTCTTCCTCAGTACAGGTTCTTCAGACCTGATAAAGCAGGCTTGTGAGAATCCCAGCCTGGTGAATCTTTCTTAGTTAGAATGAAGTTTTTTCCCTTCTGAATAGTGGGAATGTGCCACAGTCCTGAGCTGCTTCGGCAGGAGAATTAGGTAGATGAAGGGAGGTTTAGTTAAAGCCCTTGTTTCTTCCCCCCTCCCTTCCCGTTCAAGTGCGCGCTGCGGGCAGTGGGGTTGCTGGATTGCGGGAAGAGTTTCAGAGAGGTCACTGTAGCTTTTGTGGCCAGGAGCTGTTGTGAAGACCTAAAAAGTAAGTTACTCATTTAGTACTACCTGAGGCTTTTGTGTTTTCACTGTTGAGCGGTTTGTAACTTGTGCTGCTGAGGCGTCCCGATGCTTGCGCTCGTTCTGTATGCAGACTTGTCTGGTAGCCCGAGTAAACGCTGTGTGCTTGCTACTGGCTGCCCCGTAGTGCCTCACTTGCCAGCGCTGAATCGGAGTGGAGGTGCGGTTTGTAGCTGGTGAATGGAGCTCCTTCCTCAGGAGGGTGGATGTAGCGTGGCTGTGCCGGTGCTACAGGTTATTGCTGGAGAAATGCTCGTTGTGACACAATTCATCTCCTGCTCTGTGGGGCTGATCTGCCAAGCTTCTCTTGTGAGAGCAGAAAATACTGGGAGGGTATGGTGTGTGTCCTTTTAAAAGCATCCCTTAGCCTGAATAGTATTAACAGGAAATAAATGTATATGTACTAAAAGAAGTTGATCATGTCAAAAAAAAAAAAACAACCACCAAACAAAAAAAACAGCCCAACCAAACTAACAAGTCTAGCTGTTGGATATAGATCTGCATCAGTACAGGCATAAAGAAAATAATGTGTGTCAGTTTGTGTGCAGCATAGTGAAAAAAAAATTATTCCAGAGGCTGGTTTGGTAGCCCTCAGGCTGCACTTGTGTAGTCTTTTGAGAACGTATCTTTTGGAAAACCAAAGTTAGTGAATGTTTTCTGTGTAATCAGGTTTAGATTCCTCTTTTGAAACAACAGTCTAAATAAATCAGTGTAGTCAAGAGATTGATTTTGTGTGTAAATGCATTGTATGTGAATATGTGAGAGATTATTTGAATTGAATCATAGGATGGTTAGGGTTGGAAGGGACCTTCAAAGGTCATCCAGTCCAACCCCCCTGCAGGGAGCAGGGACATCTCCAACCAGATCAGGTTGCTCAGAGCCCCATCCAGCCTGGCCTTGAATGTTTCCAGGGATGGGGCATCCACCACCTCTCTGGGCAACCTGGGCCAGTGTTATGCCACCCTCATTGTAAAAAATTTTTTCCTAATATCTAATCTAAATCCACCTCCCTCTGTTTTGAAACCGTTACCCCTACCCCTTTGAACCATCCAAAATCCCCATTGGCCGAGAAAGCTGACGTAAGTGCCCTTTCAACACTGATTATTTTTTAAAACTACCTTTACATGATACAATGAGAACTAAGCAGGAGCTCTGCCTTTTTGGTGATTTGTGGGTTGGCTGTTTTAAAGTGTCCATGTAAAATCCTTGGTTTCAGCAGCTTTAGAGCAAAAATCACTGCTACTTCTTGGACATTATGGAAATTGTTTTTTTTTTTATTATACACGTCACAACTGCATAGTTTGTCTTCTGCCATATCCCTTTTTGGTTCAAAATTGCATTAAATGGTATTTTGAGTCAGGACAACTGGTTTCAAGCTTTGCAGCCACTTTCCTAGTAGGATAGCAACAAGTCATGCCTAGTAGCTGCTGCTCCTCGGAGGTTACGTTTGGCTGCGAATGGCAGAGCAGAGCCTGCAGAAATGGCCCAGTGGATAACGCGCAGTGTGGTTCCTTTTCCAGCAGGACCTCGTGTGGCGAGGGGCTGTTGCGAGGATGTGAGTGGAGAGCAGGGATACACAGTTCCGGGGCAGAGCGCACGCTCCTTTTCCCCAGGGGAGTGAAGGGGATTTTTTTGTTACTCTCGCACATGGTGCTTGTACAAGCAAGGGCATAAAAATCTGTGCTAATTGTTTAAAATGACACTTTTTACATATGCCTGAGGTCATTTTTTAAACCCTTAGACTTCAACTGCTTTATCTGTGGTTAATTTTTTTTCTCCCTAAGTGCAATAGCAAATATGTTAGCAAAATACTCTAGCTTAAGTACAGAAATGAGGATTTTTTTTTTTTCTTGCTGTTTACCATGTATCCAATTTTATCGTCTAATTACAAGTTCAAATAGAAAAACAGGAGCAGGTATTTTGGCAATTTTAACACTGGAAAAGCAAACTCTGCACGCAAAACTGGGCAAACTGTGTGAGCCAATAAAAAAGCAGCAGAGCTGCGGTGGTTCAGTGTCTGCACGTGGTTTTTATGAAACTAGACATGAGCAATGACATCCTGGATTTGCCGACGTTTATTAAAGCACTCTGAGGGATGGAAGCTTTGTTTTGCTGTCTTTCAGAAGAACGCTGAAATTGGAAACGTCTTTCGTGTGTTGAACTCGAGTGGCTGCTATTTAAAAATGCAACACGGTTTGCCAGCCTGCCATATGTTCCAAACCAGGAGTCGCTGTGGTTACTGTAAATGCACTCTTTGGAGTTTTTTGTTTCCAGAAAAATATTTCCTGTTGCACTTTTTTTTTTTTTTTTTTTTTTTTTCAGTTCAGGTGTCACATATTGAATATGTAAGTCCCTTTTTATGAGTAGCTAATTTAAACAATATTTACCTTGTATGAGCATAAGCTTGTCAAATGTTGTCTCTGATTGGTGGCACTCTGCAGATTGTCAGAAAAATTACAGCTGTCAGGCAAGTGTGAGAGGAACAGGACCAGCTGCAGGTGGAAGTCACGTTATCCCAGAGCCCTAAAACCAGTTTCTGACTGTGTTGTACCTGTGGGTAGAACTTGTTTCTATCTGCAGCACATAAGCCTGTAGGAAACATATGGTTGACTTACAGCTTAAACACATTCCATAAAGAACAGTAACATTTTATATTAGTTGAAAGCTCAGTTTTGGGTTGAGAAGACTGAACTAATGTTTGCTGAGTGGCGCTGATTGTCCCGTTTTAAAGAAGTTATTGCAGGGTGCAGCTGGGAACACGAAATGGTTGGCGCCAGCTCTGTCATAAACTTATCTTTTGCTATAAAGACAAAAGGTCTCTGGATTTCCAGAAGTATTGAGTATTCTTTGCTTTTGACAGAGTTTAAGCATGGTATTAGAATCCCTTTGAATTTTGTTGTAAAGGAATATACGAAAGATTCCAGTCTATAAAATGGGTTCATTGTGTCCTGATAACCTTTGTCTTCTCTTTCCTAGGGAGAGGTTGGAAGTGGGATGTTGCCAGCTGGCCCAGCTGGAGCACACCATTAAGCAGTGTCATGCATCAGTTCAGATGGAAGCCAAGAACAGGGGCTGGCTGTGACACGTGGGCCGAGGTTTGGAGCTGTGGTGCTCACCCCCTGCGTTTCCCTTGCCCAGACAAAGTCTGACTCTTCAGGGGTGTGTAGGGGGGAAATACTGGAGGAGTCAACAATCTGCCTTCTTTTTTCTTGATGGTTCTGGCTTGTGTTTCAGTTGAAGGAAAAACCCAACCAGTTACATATGGATATTAAATGTCACAATTTCTGCTAAGAATCGTAAACAAATAGAATTGACTATCTCAAGCGAGGAACTCTGGATCGATGCAGCTGGTTTTGTATACAGCAGACGTGCTGGGCTGCTGGTCACAATTACACGTTCGTGGTAGGAGCTAGGTTCGTTAATGGTTCTATAGGAAAAATCCAGGTAAGGCATTTGTTTTGCTGGTACTTGAAAAGTGACAAGTGAGAAAAAAAGAATGTATTTTGTGACACCTGGGGGTCAGAAAGGAAAGCAGCTGAACAGAGTCCAATACCCGTGATGCTTGTACCCCTACAGACACGAAGGACTGAAACACAGGTGCAATGTGTTGTATGTAGTGCTCTGTATAGAAGGCTTAAGGGAGGATATAGAATGGGCAGAGAGATGGATCGATGCTCATTTAAAAAACAAACCAACCAACCAACCAAAAAAACAACCCCAAACCCAAAACATTAAAAAAAAAAAAAAAACCAAACCAAAAAAAAACCCAAAAACAAAACATGCAGGTGTGTTTGTCTTGGACCTCTTTTCATAGGAAAGTGATGTTTTCCTTTTGTTAAAATAGCCACTTAATGTTCATACAGCAGAACATGTTGGGAACGTCTTTGGAAAACTCCTCATCCTTCTCTTTTGCCATCTTCTCCTGCAGAGGCATGAGCAGTTTCCCCTCTGTGGGTTATACCCCCAACTCCTGTGAGCTCTGCTCTGCAGGTAACAGCTCTGAATGTACCTACCCTTTGTTGCTTTCCAAAACAGCTTTAGGTCCGTGAAACTTTCTAAAAGCCATTTTCAATGCTGCTGTGGCCTTTAAAGCTACCTCTTCTGTGTATCTTTTTGTACAGAGATGAGCTGATGGGCAAAGTTCTAGAAGTGTTTATTTTGATATTAACTTTTGATGGATGTATTTGTAAAGTCTTTATTGTAAAAAGCAAAGTTATTGTTACAGTAAATGGCCTTTAATTCTACCTGGCAGTTTCTGTGAATAGCTCTGTTCTCACCTTCCCTAATTACCAGGGATGCCAGTTTGATGCAGTTCTTGCCCCCAGACACTTGAAAGGCAGAGAAGTGGGTTGACACAGCTATTGTTGCAGCACAATTCGTTGTAAGGGCTATTTCCGTTTGTTACCCGACAACTGTGGGTAAGTATGTATGTCATGCTCAAATAAGCTTATGTCAGCAATTCATATCATAAATCTAGGACACTGGAACAACTTAAGCACATGCTGTCTCTCTGCCTTAACTCATTTGACACACTTAAGGGGAAGACAGCTGACCCATGAAGACAACTACTTTAGATTTTCTGACACTGACTGTCCCTGTTCAGATGTGCCCAGCTTTACAGCTTGGAAAAATCAGTAAACATCTTTGGTCTGATGTTTTCCTACTCCAGCATGTGGGTGTAGCTGGCTGCTCCTGCCTCCTGTCAGCAGGACTACTTGTGTGTTAGGTGCAATAAGCTGTAGCTGAGGGCTGTTACTAGTGTTGGGATGGATGTGCTGTAGGAAACTAAGAACATGATGGTGACTGAAATTGGTGCTGCCAGTGGTGGCTTAATTTCTTAAAGCTGCTTGATGAATGCTGTGGAACACTGCTGAATGAGCAGATTGGGTTTCCTACAGTGGTGTTGGGTATCTGTGTTTTCACCAGTGTTATGCGTTTCTTTTCTTCAAGTTCACTTGACCCTTTCTCATTTCACCTCTGCAGCACTGCACTTAAATTTGCACAGAGCTTTTAGCAAAATGATCCTGAAAGCAGCCCAGCTGTAGGTGAATCTCTCGCCACACCAGCGGCCATGCGGTAGGAGCCAGGTGCTGGCTGCCTGCTCTGTCTTTCAGGAGGGTAAGTCTCAACAAGGCAGGCAGGAGGTGGATGTGGCACTTCGCTCTCCCATTTCTGCTCAGCCCAGACTACGTTAAAGACCAAGACACAAAGACCGTGGTGCAAGGATTTCCCAAAAGGTACCTTTAATGTGTTTGCAGCAGCAGCAAGCAGTCAGTGCTAGTTTTGGCACCAGGAGTTAGATGTGCAGCACTACACATTGGACACCAAGTCATCCTAACCAACATCTATCCATATGAATAGAGAAAGTGAACTAAAACATAGTACTATGAACACATATGCAATCAAGTTATTTGTGTTCTAACACACTTTCAGCTTATATTAGAAAAATAAACTGAAGACAGTTACTGATCAGATAGATGAATACATTTTCATTGCCAACTGGAAAGAGTTTAAAAACCATGAGAAAACCCCCACACTGAAGTTTTTGTTTTACAAATGTTAGCTCACCCCTAGTAACAAAACTGCTGTACAGAAAGCACCCTCTGCATTTCTGTCAAAATATTGAGCCAAAATAATTTTCCCAGCCTACAAAGTCACAGCTATGTTATGTTCAGAAACTCCATTCTGCTCTAAGGACTGTGTTGCATACTAAGTTACAATATTGGAGCAGAGGCAAAAGCTCAGAAGCTCACGTCCAGTGGTAAATCTGTTGTCCCACTCAGTCTCTATGAACTCCAAGGTTGTCTCTTTGCTTCAATAACCATGTATCCACCATTTGCATGTCAACAGATAAAATACTCTGCTGAGTATATAAAAACTGTTATAAAAAGGCAATCATAAAAGATAAGGTAGTGGCAGGCATGTTAGCTTTTTTTAATAAAAAAAATAGCCATTATACCTATTTAAATAAGGCTTCTTGTTACAGATTGTTCCAGTTACTGAAGGAAAACAAGGCCTGATGAAAGGAACGATCCCCCCATAACCTTACACTTCCTGCCCCAAGAACAGAGCCTACAGGAAAAGTTGTTTAATGTGCAAAGTGACAAAACAAACACTGGGGGAAGCTCCTGAAGTGATATGCCCAGGCTACTTTCTCTTGTATTATCTTCAAAAATCTTTTTAAAAAAAAACAACCCTAAAACAAAGTTCTAAAATACACAAAAAAATCCCTTCATCTTGATAGTCTTTCCAAAACAAATATGTACAGCACATTAATATGCAATATGCAAAAGCTCTGTGTTGCTGTTGGCAACATCTCCACCCTCCCTAACCCTATTCACATGTGTACCTCTATCCTAAAACACAATTACATCACTAAGCCTGTTAGTTTGAAAAGGGAGTTTAATTCACTTAAAACTTGTAAATTTTTGTGTAGGGGCTCCACTTGTTTGACTCTGGATTGTAGACTTCAACTGTGTTCAGGAATTCGTTGCCATCAAATCCCCCGACTGCATAAATAGTGTTTGCCACCGCTGTGATGCCAGCATTGCTCCTTGGGGTAGTCATGCTTCCCATCACCTTCCACTCGTTCTTAGCTGGGTCGTACATCTCCACACAGCTCACCGCGTGAGAGCCATCAAAGCCTCCACCAACAAAGAGTTTTCCTGTCAAAACGGAGTGAATGGTTCACTGCTAAGCACCAGCTATGTCGCCAAACACACCCTCCTTTCAGGGGAGACAAACCAAGGGAAAACAAAGGAATTTCAGGTTTTCTGTCAGAAGCCTCTGCCTCACTCCAGGTCTGAAGTTACAGTATTGACCTGCTTTGGGTCTTTTGATCATTAGAACTGACTGGAAGTTAGTTCACAGTAAGTGCAGAGTCCAAATTCAAACAGATGCAATTCTGGAAGCTGCCTGGTGACCTTCTGAAAAGAAAGGGGTGGAGGGAATGCCCCAAAACAAAGGCAAGTTTGGGTTTTTTCTGGTTACAGTTTTTAATTAAGTTGGAGGCCTAGCCAGGCTCTGACTTACTGTGTCCTCCCCAAGAAGGAACACAGCTTTGCATTCTACTTGCATCGTAGCTTAACATGAAAAATTCCTCGAGTACAAAGAGGTTGCTTGAGCCTGCGTAAGCCTACCGTCATGAACGGCCACTCCAGCTCCTCGTCGAGCCACGTTCATGGGCGCAATCAGGGTCCAAGTGTTGTTCTCTGGATTGTAACGCTCCACGCTGTTCAGGCAGTTCCACGACTCCGCTCCCCCAATGATGTATAAATATCCCCCCAGCTCACACACTGCAGACTGATGTCTCCCTGCAATCAAACCCCAGGAGTTACAGGCCAGCACAGGAGTCGTGCGCTCACACTATGCCACAGCAGCTGAAATCTAAACAGGTTTTTTGTTTGGTTTTAAACCTGAAGTTTTACAATTGCCCTTTTCTCCCCACCGCAAACTACACAGCAAACTTACGGATATTAAGAGGAGCACAGCTTGTCCAAGATTTTGTTACGGGATCAAACACATCACAGTTCTTAAGTCCCTTCTGGCCATAAGGATCTGAGCCACCAACAATGTACAGTTTTCCATTCAGGGCACAAACTCCTGTTCATACAGGAAAGAATAGTAAGCAAGCTAATAAACGAATAAGGACAAGAAAAAACCAAACAGTGGCTCCACTGCAGATATGCTACCTGCATTGCAGCGGTTCGTTCTCAGTTCTGGTACAGGAGTCCAGTCATCTATTTCTGGCTCATACATTTCTCCACAGCTCAAGTCATCTGAGTGGCCATTTGACCCACCCACAACATACAGCTGCCCCTGTGTGAAAAAATTAAATACCTGGTTCGCGTACAACTACACAAGAATTCAGATCATTATCGCGTTAGTAACCACGTAACTACAATTAAGCAACGCCCATTACCATCTTGTGAAGTTTGCCCTCTTTCTCCCACCTACATTTACAGGACATCACATTCCATCCGATCCCCACCCAGTACACACCATTAAAACTGCCATCTGGAACCGAGCTCTGGGTGTTCTCATTGGTGCAAGGAAAGTCCAAGTATCCTTTTGGGGATCGTAGCATTCCACCGTGCGCAAACACTCCTCTCTGTTATAGCCACCTACAAGCAAAAGGTTGGATGACACCACGTTTCCAAAGACCAGCAGCTTCGATGTTGACAAACACAGACTCTAACACAGCGTACAGAGTTAAGAAGCCACCGTCCACCCCTCAATCCCCAAATGAGCAAGTTGTTAAAGAACTCTTAGAATTTCTCTTACCTGCAGCAATTAGCTTGCCGTTCAGTTCAGCTGTGCCCAATCCAGACCGAGCATACTGCATTGGAGACATGAGCTTCTCTATAACGTCATTCGGTTGAAGCTCAAAACTCAGACTCTTCAGCAGTCGCGGCGTGCTCGTGGGAGAGCTCTGAGGGCTGTTACGGCCATGCAGGAATATCACGCACAGCACACCATCCAGAACAGCAAGACACAGGTACGTGTTACCTGTCACAAGGAGAAAAGGAGAGACCACCAATATAATAAAATTTGCGGTGAATTGAAGTGAATGCCACCTGGGGTCTTGTGAGTACACTTCTCCCCGTATACGTGTGAAAACTTTATTTTTTGTCGTTACTGGTTCCAAGTGTTTGCCTAGTTACTGAAAAAGATGAGTTTTAGATGAGTTCTAGTGCTCAAAGGACGTAAGACAGCAACTGAAAGCCACGCTAAGAGACAAGTCTCCTCGCACGCACACAGCTAACAGCTCTGTTAATTGATCAGAGACTGCCTATCTCCTTAGGACTTTCCAGGTAAATTATACACACCATGGGATTTGGAATGGCCCTGTCGATACGGAATCAAGATGTAAGCGATCCCAGTTTGGCCCCAGTTGCATTAGAAACATACCACAAATTACTGGGCAAATTACTTGCATCACCAGTAAGAAAAAGCACTTCTGCATTTCTTACAGATGTTGAAGAAAATCCCTAGTGAGTGAGAGGTGGTAGGTACATAATACCAGATGTATCTTTTAGACAAACCCTGCCCCAGTTACTCACTTGAAGTTTTCTCTGAAGCAATGATTTTCCACTCATGTTTAGGACTCTGAACAGTAGCATTTGGAGAAAGACTTCCAGAGGAGCTGCTACTAATCTGCTTGTGATCATTCTCACGTGGTGGCTTCTTCTGCAAAACCAAAAGGCAGCTACAGAAAACCTAGCCAGAGACCACACCTCCTTCTACCTTTGCTTCTCTGAGCTAATACATCACTATTCAAGAGAACACTTCGTCTACCACCTCTGCAGAGTATCATTTATAGCACACTTAAATTTTCAACAGAACATCTTGCCCACTCGGCAACAGCGGCCGAAAATCACCTTACATCTTATCTTGGTACTCATCTCATCCTGTGAGTGCACCTCTACACTGCTAGTGTCGGACCAGAAACCATTTCAAATTCCTAGAAAAGAGTACGCATTACTAGCACAATTTTCAAATCTACAGAAGAACCTACATCTATTTGGAGAGAATTGATCTACAAACTAGAAACCCTACTCACAAGCTCTGCTTCTGGAACTGGAGTTAATTATGTAATGCTATTTGGAAGGGAATTAACTATTCTCTTCATTCCCTAAAGACAAATTAATTGCGCCTCAGTTCCTCTCTGTGCTCAGATTAGCTGTTTCTTGGATTTGACTCCCTTGATACTTCCCACTAACAGGAGATTTTTGCTTTCTTTTCTTCTTCAATTAATTTTATACTGTAGCTTACATTATTTTGCTCAATTAAGAAAAAACCCCAAATTTCACATTTCAGACTAAACTGCACAGTTAGTTGTTCAGGCTTTTTCTGAATCATAAGAGCCAAACACAAGAAGTTAACATTCTGTCTGTCCTGTTTAGCATCAAAGTTTATGACCACAGTACCAGGTCTGCAATGCTTGCACAGTTCCCTGGAGTCTGATCTCTATGGAAACTGTCATAAGGCTTCTGAAATACATCATCCAACTCAGGTAACTTTGCACAGAAGAGTTTGATTGCTATACTCAGTTCACCATAAGTATAAATTCATTTGTGGATAGAATTTTTGTTATTTCCGAATCTTCATTCAATTAACAGCCTAGTCCCTTATGATCCTTAAATTGCCTCGACAGTGACAGAAAGGACAAACTTTTGTAATTCAAAAATTTAAGTTACAATTTTTCCAGGACTGTCATCTATGGTTTTCTGGTGTTAGTTTTCTCAACTGTTTAGAATATCTAAAGTTGGCAATTCTTATTATCAGAAAGGATTTAAAAAAAGAAAAAGTTGATAACTCTTTATTTCTGAAAATGAACATTTTGTTCACCTCTCAGCGTTTAAGTATTACAAGGAGTAGCATCCAAAGGTGGTGAAGGCTTACTAAAAACAATTAAGAAACTGGAAAATTAGCTGGCTTTTTGTTTTCCTCTCTTTTCACTTCTAAAATCCACGTTCCGGGATGGAGAGTGTTTTACATAAACATTAGCCAAAAATCTCAAGAAGTATACTTTTGTATCAGCACATTCTGCTGTTGTGAGTTAGAACATTGCAATGTATTTGCTTCTAACTCAGTGAATTTAAACAGCCTTTACTTGTATAAAGCAGTTGATAATTTACATCTATTAGCCCATATTTACTCCTTTCTTAAGCAGGCTCCACTGTGCTAAGCTGTGTGTTTTTCAGGAGTTGAGAATTACTGTACCTGGCTAGAATGGAAAAAACAACAACCTCAAAAAGCACAAGACTGATGTGTACACCCTCAAAGCATCAGCTATCTCGAGATCAGATGTTATCTACTGCTGCTTTTTTAAATCTCTCTTGCACATAACCACTGCAGCTGAACAAAAGAAACGGATGCTGGCAGCTGAAGGATTAGAACTTACGTCTGGAATCTTTTTTCTGTGCCAAAATTTAACAGATGCATAAAACCATTCTCCCTTGCAAGCCAAGCAGTCCACAATTCTTTACAGTCTCTTGAATATCTCTCCACAGCTGACTGCTTTTCTACCTCCTCTTTCTAACAGCCTAAGATTTATTTATTTTGAAGTCAAACCTAAAGCACTCCGTTTTGCAAAGACTTAGAGTCAGTCTGATGGAAAACCAGAAGCAGAGACTGAATCATCACCTCCAGCAGTTTCGAGAAAGATACTTTCTCATCATGTATTTCTCCATTAAAACTACTGCCACTTTCTCTGCTACAGTACACAAAACTTCAGGTGTGCTATAAACTGCTCCAGTCTACCTGGGGTTACCTCAGGCTGTCTGCAATTTGTACCTGCACAAACTGAATGTGGTCATCATCACTGCCATACACCTCAGCCTGTCCATCTAGCAGATTTCCATCAAGCAGCTTGTGATCAGCTGAGTAGTACAGCGTTTGAACCTGCAAAAACAACAACAGAACACCCATGTGGCTACCGTCGCCATTGCTACTTAGCTACAGGCAGATTACAAAAGGCAGTCGCCAGCATACTTCTCGTCATCTCAATCTAGCAGAATGACAAAACTAAAAGGAAGCAGATGTCACGGTGGCAATCTTCAAATATTGGATGAAGGCTCCTTACTTTCTCAGCTTGAGAGAAATCTTCATTTTCCAAGGACTTCTACTGTTTTTCCAGCACAGAAACATTAGACAAGCAAGAGGCACATTAATTTGCAGAGTTACACAAATTCACAGTCTCATGCAAGCATTTTCGTTATCCCCGCAAACAAGTTTTCTGCTTTGAAAAATACACATATTTTTTATCTTGATCCAAAAAAGTTAAAGAGAAGCCAACAGTGGACTCTAAAAGAAAGGTACAGGGATGAGGGAAGACAACACAAATTTAAGTTCTGGAGGAAACTGCTGTCCACAACTAAACATCAGATGCAACTGTTTCACTGAAATGCATCTGAATTTCAACATGATCAAAGCTTTTAAAATCAGTTATTCCAAAAGGAAAGATACACTTGAGAATACACGACAGTATCAACATGTACTTTTGCCTATACAAGTGTTTCCGAAGATCTATTGTGCTCGTAGTAACAAACTGGGAAAATTTTCGTCTTTCACAGGATTTTGTAAAGTCCATTTGCTCCAGCCAATTAAAAATCTAGGCTTCCCACTCATTTTTCCATTAAACACTGCCCAGGCTACATCTAGTATTAGTATTCATGAGTAAAGCCATTTATAACACACAACTTTAAAAATAATGTATCCTGTAAAGGAGTAAGTAAACACCATTAAATCATCATCATCGTTCTCTGCCCACAGCGGATTTTCTTAGGAGAACTGGGGCAGGACTGCTGCTTCTGTACGTGTCAATACACTTGAGGTTTCTTCTTGGTTCTTCAGCCTTGGTATCCTAGTTTTGTTAATAAACCTATGGGGAGATAAATCAACGGGGAGGAACAACCATTAGAAGCTTTTACCTACTTTGCATTTCAAGCAAAACCTGCAAAGGAAAGCATCAAGAATCTACAGCCAGTTTCAGTACCACCTCCCCAGTTCTAAAGCAAAATACATGCCACTTTGAGGTTACTATACAGCACATAGTGAGCAAAAAAGGAAAGCGGAATAGCAGACTGAACAGTTCATTCAGCTCACCTGAACACCCCCCCAGTTTCTCAGCTTAGGGGTACCTACAGTAAAATTTAAATTCTTTAGGGTCATTGTTAAAAAAGTGGAAAAATAAAAAAAAAAAAATAAAAGAAAAAGGGATCATCCTTCATATTGACTTTTTAAAAACAAAAACAAAAACCAAAACAAAACAACAACAACAACAACAAAAAGATGTTTAATCCCATTTTCTTAAAGACTAACCTCTTCCATTAGATCTTCCAGGCTGTCTCCATTCTCCCAGATGCTGCGCTGTACCCAGTTGATTACCTTTGTGTATAGTTTGCCATTGCTGGGTAGGCCAACATTGTCTTCCAGCATTACTTCAAGCTTGAATTAGAAGAGGAGAGGATGACTTACTCCATAGGCATTACCCTTGGATTTGCAGCATACTGTACTTTACACAGAGAGCATTACTCTCCCTTTACCACAGAGCTAGAAAACAGCACCTAAGAGGAGCTTTCAGCCTGTGCCACTGGAGCTAGGAAGAACATTTCAGTACAACTGCAGTTATCTTTTATACTTAGAAAGGACGATCATATGTATTCTCTACAGTTAAGGGCCACAGTAGTATGAATATTATACAGATCCAGAATTTTCACATTGTTGGTAAATGTCAGTACACCAAGTTTTCCTACTCCCTAAAAGGAAGCCATAATAGTTGTTCCTTGCGTTGCTTTTTGAACATCATGTACCAGAAGGAAGTCTACAAACTTAAGCTAACCTTTAACCGTGGAAGTTTGAGAAATTCTTCCTGTTCTGAAATCTGTAAAAGATGTTCCTGAATGTAGCCATCGATCTTGTTCAACAAACGCGAGTCTCCCATACAACTTGCAAAGTTTCGGTAAGAGATGCAGCTCTGAACATCCATCTTGGAGAGCAAGTAGTCACCACAAACCTTTTAAGAAAAAAAGGCTGCATCTTAGTTTACAAGTAGGTAAGATTTTTGTACTTTGAAATTATCCACCCCAACATACAGCAACAGCTTTTTGTAACTGCAGAGTAGCGACTGTTGTCATCCCACTATGCTAGAGCTGTAAACGAAACGTTACCTTCCACAAGAATATAGAATCATAGAATAGTTTGGGTTGGAAGGGACCTTTAAAGGTCCTTTAAGTATGCGTTTATTGAAAGAAAAAAGTCATCCACATTCGAAAGCTACTCATGTACATTGACCCCATGCTTATCTGCAGTCAGATGAAGATAAGAATCCCAATTGCCTTGTCTAAGGTATCCCCATTTGAGGCAAGAGGAAGTATTTCTAAAGTCAAGCTCTACCAAACTCATGTCCAGGAGTGTGTGAATTATTCTTTTTTCACATTATCACTGACATAGATTTACAGGTTTAATTTGAGCTCCCAACACAATCAAGCAAACCACTGCTTCCACAAACCTGAAGCTAAGTAGCCAGCTGCGATTCTGAAGCCATTTTGCTTATGCAGGTGCACAAACACAGAACTTTATCTTCAGAGATCCCTTCAGTGCAAAGACAATACAAGTGGAAGCAATACATACCGATGTCACTCAAAATCAACACAATGCTAATAGAAACTTATCACTTTTTCCACAGAATCATCATTAACACCAAAAACCATAACACTGTCAGCCTGCGAAATCAGAATGGACTTCCAAAAGCCGAGAACTGTACCTGCTTAACTCTCTCCATCTTCAACTTCTTTGCTGCGGAGTATACATCTTTCACCAGTTCTTTATCAGCTTTTAACCTATTAAAGAAACATATTTACCTTCTTTTTTTTTGATTTTTTAAATTAAAATCTACTCTCTTTAGTTTCTGGGAAAACTACTTACTGAGCAGTATAGGCATAATTCAACAGAACTTCAACAGCTTCTGGATTGAGATCATCGAATTTAACATGGGAAATTCCATGAGAATCACTGTCACTATTGAAGATTTCAAACAGATAGGGGCTGCAGCAAGCTAGCACGGCTCGGTGCGCCAACATCTCATGTCCGCATACCTATATTTAAAACACAAATAAGAAACTCACATGCTGGTAAGAATTTTTTTTAAAGTACATTTGTATTATAATAGTGTAAAGGCCTACCCAAGTGAATGTCACAGTTCAAATCAATAGACTCTCCAATTTACATCAGCTGAAAAAAATGTTAGTGTTGCTTCTCATTTTTCAGAAAAATCAGATTCTAAAACCTCATGCCTCACAATCAGTGAGGCACACAGCATTACAGCGTAACAAAAGCCCACGGCATTCAACCATCATACTCAGACAGAAAAAAAAGTACCTGGAGACGGACATCGCAGAACTGGCCGCTTTTACGCAAGGCATTTAGTTTGGCAACAGATGACTCGATGAAGTTTTCATCTTCAAACATCAAATATCCATTAGGAATCATTTTGGTGCTGGTCTGGCTGAAAAGAGAATGTATAAAGTTTAGAGGTACAACATTTTTCTTCGATATAGAAGTACTACTAACACATTGTTTGCAAACAAACATTCATGGAGAATGAAAAAAAAATCCATCTAAAAAAAATAGCCTAGAAGAGTACTGCTGCTAATGATTACATGCAGACAAGAATACTTTGAATTGCCTGGATGAATGATTTTCAGAGAGTGAGGCCACAACTCTTGATTTATCCACATCATTTCAGCAGGTAACAACACAAAACTACATGCTGAACCTGTGCTAGCTCCATGGGAGCAAGCTGGAAACCGCAGGATTAGACAAGAAGCTTTATTCCCCTCCATAAAGACTAGATTTGGTAGATGTATCACTATTTTCTGCTTACTGCATGAAATCTGTCATACTAGTGAGCTTCATCTTTTGCACAGACCCAAAACCAACTACACTGAAAAATAAGAACTGATAATTTCAACTAGTGGAGTAGAATAATAGCTATAAAAATAATTTTTTGTTTAATTTTATTAGTAATAACTTAATTAAAGATTTCAGAGTAGCTGGAAGTCATGCAACAACATCAGCACCAAAAAAAACCCAGACAGAATTAAATACATTCTGAACAATGACAATGTTTTTTAAGTCATCATGAAGTTAAACCAACTTCCCCTGAAGATCTTACCCATATACAAACATAGCACCTCAAGTAAATTGGACCAAGACTTGAAAAACAACATCAGGAAACAAGCTTTTGAATTTGGAACCTATTTCGTAAGTCATTTAATTGATTCTTTTTTTAGCTAAGCACTTTTAGGAAAAGTCCACTTTACAAACAGGAAGCTAATTAAGAATACTAAAATATGACGCTGAAGTGACCTAATGAATTTGAAATAATTAAAAAAAAAAAAAAATCACATTTGGAAGTTTGAGCTGCTAACATATGCAAAAAAAAAATTCCTCAACAATTTTAGAGGGAAGAATATGCTGGGTGCTAGTAATGTTACCAGCAACAATTTGTATTTCCATTTGAAGTTTAAGA
>JAAGAY010012679.1:0-11823 GCA_011801015.1 Ardeotis arabs | reverse complement strand
AGTGTCTAATAAATACTTAGCATTTGCTTAAAGCTTAATAAATGAAAGGGAGTTACATAGCAATTACTGTGAATCTGTAATATTAGGTTAGTTTTATAACTTTAGAGCTCTGCCTTGTTGAGTATCTAACATCATCTATTATGATGTCTTCTGATAAAATAATGTTAACAACTGATTACTTAATTTTCTAAAATTACTTCCATTTCTATTTCCTGCCCTATATCTCTGTATCACTTAGTGTCATTTGCTAATTACTTCTAGCCACATTTTCCAGAAATCTCACATATTTAAATAACTGATTTCACCCACAGATCCCTTTGCGTTTTAATGGAATGCAGTTTCTTGGCTCAAAAGTAAACTTACACAGTACTCAATTCTTACAGTTGTTATATCATTAGTACAAATATATTTGATATCTTTAAAATAACTTATGAAGGCTGTTCCCTTTGTATGTAGCATTTGCCAGTACACAGATAGTATGTTTGTAAAATAAGAAATTGCCAGTATATGACAATAGCTCTTTTTTATTTTTCTTTCTGAACCACGAAGTTAAATGCAGACTAATTGTTGAGCTGCAAAGAAAATTAGCAAGGCAGCATTTGGGAGCTAACGACTGCTCAGGGAAAGCTGACAGCATGTTCCTTGGGAACATTCAACTTGTGAGCAAAGCTGTTTATACAGGGTGGGAGATATCCTAATGTTGGAGCTACATACAATTACTAATCATCAGTTATGGCATTTATATGACATCGATCTTTGGAGCGCACCGTATTTTGTGTGCCTTCTAGCTGAGACTGACCATTTAGTACCTTTTCTCATTATTTGGCTGTCATTTCCAGCTACCAGTCTCTCCAAAGTAAACAGTTTTCTTGCTTCTCTTAGTTTTCATGTGTGATGAGATTTATTCCCAGCTGCCTCTGTAAGAAACTGAACTGATTCCAGCCACT
Source organism: Ardeotis arabs (assembly GCA_011801015.1). Classification (NCBI taxonomy): domain Eukaryota; kingdom Metazoa; phylum Chordata; class Aves; order Otidiformes; family Otididae; genus Ardeotis; species Ardeotis arabs. The sequence goes on along the minus strand of JAAGAY010012679.1, from coordinate 10,876 downwards.
GCAGTTGGATTGTTTTTTTGTGTTTTTCCTTTTCTGTAACTAATACTTAAGAATGAAAGCAACGTGTTAGTTTATGAGTTTGAGTGTCCTAGTGCACAGCTTTCCCTCATAATCTTGAATATGAAGCTGTGTCCATGCATGTGTGCATCCAGATAAATGCCCGCATGCGCACTGGCACATATTAGCCTTTGTGCTTCCAGAGGAAAACTAATTCGAGTCTGAATGCAACAGTCATCACTCTTGCAAATTCAAAAGCCACCCACTGAATAGATGTTATTGTGCTGCGTGTAACTTGTGCTGAGGATACCACAAATTGCAAACAGGCTACTGAGTTGTAATATCTTTGAAAGTTGTTGCTGCGGTTGTTTCTTAAAACAATGAAAAAAACCCAACATCCAGCCCTTCAGTAAGTCTAACTGGCCAGACCCATGGCCAGTGCTATCTCTTTCTGGAAACAAATCATGGGCAAACATAATATTTACAAGTTTCAGTTTTTCCTAGCGTAAATAATCAAACTTTGGGCTTGATCCTGTTCTCAATTACTTAAATTAATTAATGACAGATGTCAAAAATCAGAGTGAAATTCAGCCCTCAGGAGAGAATTCCCACAAGGCCTTTATGTAACTCTTTTAAAGGACTTAAATGATGCTTAGGCTCTGTGCTGGCTCTCTGCAAAGAATAAATTTTACCCAGAATGCTTATTGCTTTGATCCCTTATATATAACTCACATCCTTAAGTTTGCACAGCCACAAAAGATCTATACAGAGCTAAATAGCCAGATCTTCAGCTGGTGTAAATTTATGTAACTTCATTGACCTACATGGAACAGTACCAATTTTCACTACTCTGGCTTAAAGAATCTCCATGGGATAGAGGTAAGTGCGTATGGTGGGTAAATGGATGAAAGGCTCTTCAAATGATGAAAGACTGTATTGCTCTGGAAGTGATTTAAGTTAAACTGGAAAAAAGCCACTCCTTCTCCGGAATAAATCACATAGGGAGTATAATTATGCAGTTAAATTTCTTCTCATGCAGTCAAGCTTAACTTGCCACCACATTTGTGTAAGAAATGAAATGTTTCCCATCTCTCAGCAATATGCTAAGTTCTACATTTAACACACTTACATGTGTGAATTAACAAGGATATATACAAATACATTTACATCCTTCTTTATTTTGAACGGAAGGGTATTTGTGATTTTCTGTCTTATTCTGAAGGCAAAAAATCTGGCCTGGACCTGCATTCCATATCACCTTGCTGGTAATAAAGAGAATGGATTTCTAGAACAGTTTCAAGGGCAGTAAAGAAAATCTCTTATTTCCTGTTTTGTGCTCTCTAGTCTAAATACCCTTTTTTCTGAGCAACTGTATGCTGGGTTTTTACTATCCTAAATATACTGTTAAAGCAGGTAATTTATAGAAATGCATGATGCAGAGTCATCTAACGGTATTGTTGATTCTCCTGTTTGTATCTGAAATCACAGAATGAGTGGATCATTCAGAGAACTGGTGTGCTTAGCATTGCTGAGTTTTAAAACCAAGAATATTTCTCTGTCATGGGAATTCCTATCCTACTGCAAGGCTTTTTTTTTTCCCAGTTATGTATTGAAGTAGTAATTGCTTTCTTTCCAGCTGTTACACATCTGTATTGAAGGCTGGGGAAACTGGCGGTGGTCTGAACCATTCAGTGTGGACAATACAGGGACCTTTATTCGTACCATTCAGTACAAGGGCCGGACAGCATCACTTATTATCAAGGTTCAGCAGCTCAGTGGAGTGCAAAAGCAAGTAAGTATTTGACCCAGTTTGAAAAAAATAACATGCATAGTTTAAACTGTTATCTGTTCACAAATTAGTCACCTTATTATTTATTTTCTCATACTGGGGTTGGCAAAAAAAAACAAGTGTAACAGTCTTCTAGGGGCATTTTTGGGAGGTTTTACAACTCTTTTCTTCCCTTTGGTATGGATCTTAGCAATTAAAAGCTCGATTACCACCACATATTTTGCATGTTCCAGTAAACATCCCTTTGCATGGTTTGTAAGTTCTGACAGTGCTAAGTTACACCATCTCTTGCATGTTTTAAGCTCTTGAGAAGCAGAATTTGTATTTTTTTAAGAAACTGTTCATATCTTATTCTGGGTTGTAATTCAGGCCTTTATATTGTTAAAAGAGTAAGTAGTAAGGACCAAATTAACATTTCAAAATGGGCTGCTGTGCAGTAACCTTTCACATACTGTCTTTATAAAGAGATCTGTAATAACACTGCAGTCATTCTGCCTGCGTTGGCAGAAGCCTGAGCACGTGGTGGACATAACATGTTCAGCTCATGGATATGGCAGAGCGCCTTATGTTGCACAGCAGCTGATCAGACAAGAACAGTGCCTGGCGTCACTGAAAGCCCTGCTGAGATTTAGTTGTAGGTTGTAGCTATGGTGTGCACCCTCATTAATGAAAAGCAAATGAAGATGGTTGTAGCAGGGATAGACAGGGAATGCTATTCCTTGGTATAACTTAGAAAAAGTCAGATATATGGTCTATGATAAACAACTGATATATGGTGGACAAGAACAACTCAAATTTGGTAATTTTCTAGGTGAGTGCACTTAAATACAGAAAGATCGTACATCCATTTAATGGAATTATAATCTTTAAAACAGCAAACGTACTGACAGATCTGGATCGCTGAATTGTGATGGGAATGTGAAGTGTCAGTAGAAACTTTTCTTCTGAAGTGCATCACTGTGTCTGCTCAGAAAGGGCTCTGCGTTCAGAGACCATCACAGTACTCTTAAAATCCAAACCAAAAGTATGTCAGCCATTGGCAGTATGACTGAGTTCAGTGGGAAGGAAAGTGGATATTTTACATGTTTCTTTCAAGCCCGAACAGTGCCTTAGCAATATTTCAAGTGTTTTAATGCCTAGGTTTCTATGAAATTGCACATACATTTAGCCAATAAAAATAACGTTTCACCATTCAGTGCCTTCAGCAGTGCTTGGGAAAACCTAAAATAGGGAGATTATTCTTGTACAGGTTTTCACTCTGTAATTCAATTTTGACCTTTCTTTTTCACAATTGTTTATATCTGAGCTGCATATTTTTGTGTTTTAGATCCTAATCTGTGGAAGACAGACAGTCTGCAGTTACCTTTCCGAAAGTATTGAACTGAAAGTGGTTCAGCATTACATTAGTCAGGATGGACAGGCCGTTGTTAAAGAACACATCAACTGCCTCGCAGCCAAGCAGAAGTTACCTTCTTACGTCCTAGAAAACAATGAGCTCAGCGAGCTAAGTGTGAAAGCTACAGGAGATGAAGACTGGTCCCGAGACGTATGTCTAAGTTCTAAACATACGGAACACAGCACTGTTGTTCAGGTATGACTAGAAATAGGTATATGGAATATAGCATTAAAAAATATCTGAGAGAACCAGGGACTTTGCGTTTGGACTTCTGTTTGATATGATGAAATGTTGAACATTATTATCCTGAAATAATTTTAGTGTAATGCTGCTGATCTCTCTGCGTACAGGTACCATCTTCAAAGAGTTCGATTACATATGTGTGGTGCACAATTTTGACTTTAGAGCCCAACTCCCATGTGCAGCAACGATTAGTAAGTACATTTAATGTCTCTGAAATCTAAATGTTTATACCTTATATGTCATATAATAAATTATGTGGAGAATAACCCACTTTAAGGATTTATTAATAGCTCATTTTAACAGTGGTAATATTGGAATAAAATTAGCCTTAAATTGATACATTATTTTCATTTTGTAGATTGTTTTCAGCCCTCTTTTCATTGTAAGGAGCCATCTTCCAGACCCAATTATCATACATTTAGAGAAAAGAAGTCTGGGTTTGAATGAAACGCAAGTGATTCCAGGGAAGGGACAGGAGAAAGCACTGCAAAATATAGAACCCAATCTTACACACCACCTGACATTTCAAGCCAGGTAAAATACTTGCTTTCCTTGAAAATGGTTTATTTATAAGGAAAAGAAGCAATAATTTACACTTCAACATTTTTTCTAAGAGTATGGCGTGTGCAGAGGAGATACAACAGAACAAGCATAAGTGACCTGAAATTATATGATAGGAAATATTAAATTTGGTATAACTATGCTAAGCACATTGACATTTGTTTGCTTAAGCAGTCCACGTTTCCTGTTTTGAAAAATAAATTCCTGAATGATGTTGAAATGTTTTTTGAGAATACTGAAATGTTTCTAGGGTCTCAGACACAAAAGACATTACAGTGTTATAACAAATTCTTGCCTGTCAGTTAATGCTCACGAACTTGTTAGATATCATAACTTGATTCATCCGTGATTACCTTGAGAGCATTCCTACTGCAGAGTACTCTTGGAAAGCTTAATTGAATAAAATGTTAGTGCGACTAATGCTTGATCTTGTTGTGTAAGTGACTGAATCTGTTTTCAATGATAGGGAGGAAGATGATCCATCAGAGTGCGCAGTCCCTATCTCAACCACGCTAATTAAACAGATAGCGACTAAATCCCATCCAGGTGGCAATGTCAACCAGATACTGTCTGACTTCTATGGCACCGGTAATCCTCCCCAGCCTGCATGGCCGTATAGCAGGAAGGATTCAGACAGGTAATTCTTTGCTAAACTTTCTTCATGGTTGTTGCATTGCCTTCTCAAATAAACTGAAATCACGTTCAAGAAGACTATATGTGATCAACATATTGAATATGTTTTCAGTAATTACATGATTCCTGTATGTAAGCTGCAGAAACTGTTGCAGGTGGGAAAAAATTGAGGTCAGTCTAGGGGCTGCCCTTGATTACACAGAGAAGATTGCATCAGCAATGATTTAAAAAATTGAACTATTTTTTTGTGAATGCACCTTCTTTACTGCAGCTCTAGAGGCTGTTGTTTATTCAGTAGCTGTTTGTTTCAGTACAGAAACAGGGAGTTGCTGTAGGAGGAGTTGCTGAAAAAAAAATGGAAATGTGATTTTATGACAATAAACGTTGCAGGTTTAGTTCTGAAGGACAGTGGTAATTCTGTTAAGGCATTTCTTTTATTGACCAAATTTAGGTTGAGGTTATGCAGTTAAAAATATGGCGTTATGGCCTACATGTAGCTAGATCTGTCTGACAGCATCTCAGTATGTTCCAGAATGATAAGGTAAGAGGAGATTGTTTTTCTATTTCAAAAACATAAAAGCCTTGCAAATTTCTGAAGATAATGGCTTAGCATTTGGAATCTTGAATTCATTATTCCTTTGACTTTGTCTTTTTGTTTATTTGTTTTTGAACAGCAACGAACAACTCTCACAATGGGATAGTCCAATGCGGGTAAAGTTGTCGGTGTGGAAACCATATGTTAAAACTCTGCTGATAGAACTTCTGCCCTGGGCTTTGCTTATCAATCAGTCCAAGTGGGACCTCTGGCTATTTGAAGGAGAGAAGATCGTTCTTCAAGTACCTACTGGGAAAGTAATTGTACCTCCCAACTTCAAGGTAACTTTGCCATTCACATTAACAGGCACAGTTCTGCTAAACATTCTGATTCAAAAAAATGGTTACTAATCTAGATGGTTCCCACTTTCCAGTCACTGTGTCTGTTATTCATAGGATGAGGAGGTGAAATAACAATAGAAATTTGCCACGCTGACTGAGCCACCAAGTTGGTAGCATGACATACTTGATAGCAATGTTTGAAGAACAACATGTCTTAAAGATGTATAGTGAAAAATTGTCTGTAAGACGCTGTAGGAAGAAGACCTGCATGCCATCTGATACAGCAGCCTTCTCTCCTTCCTCCCAGTTCAGCCAATGAACCTGCAACATGGGCATAGTGTGGCAGCCCAAGTAAATTGCTGTGAAGGACAAATATAGACTTTGGTCCCTGCTGTGCCAACCTGTTGCTTGGGAAGTGTGTTGACCTCAGTAGCAAAACTGAAAGCCTGGGAGGAATGTTTGGCTTGAGAGTGTTTTAGGTCAAATTGTTTCATAGCTCATATGCTACCAAGGACGGTTTGATAATGAGATAGGCTGAATTACAAGCAAGGAAGATTTTTTAGGATGCCTACCTTCCTGAATTCAGAGTTTTGTGTAATGGATCTTCTCACATACCTTAGCTTGGCCACACACATGCTTTTTTATTACAACCCCAATATTCTTTATTTTTGAAAGAATTAAAATAATTTGACACAGCAGCTTGCCAATTCCAATTGGACAATCTGATACTTCATGTTTATTTTGCCATCTTTTTTTCCCCCAAGGTATGTCTGTTAATAAACAAAATGTCTGCCTATTAACATGTCTCAGTGTAGACTGTGGTCTTCATTCCACCATGAGGGTCAGTCCCATGTCCACATTGTGGTTTCATCTATCCTTGTACCACATAGAAAAAATCAGAAGGAGAAAGGGAGGAAAATGTGATTTGACTTCATACTGGAAACTATGTTTAACTCTAGAAGTGTATCGAATTGTCAACAAGTGATAATTGATCATTTTTAACTTGCAGGAAGCTTTTCAGGTTGGAATATACTGGGCAAACACTAATACTGTGCACAAATCAGTGGCAATTGAACTGGTTCATAATGTGACCTCACCGAAATGGAAGGATGCCGATAATGGGGAAGTAGTAACGTTAGATGAAGAAGGTTTTGTTGAAGCTGAAATAAAACTTGGTGCTTTTCCAGGCCATCAAAAGGTAAGAAAAAAATTATTATGTTTTATAACTTTATCTTTGAAAAACAAAGTCCTATAGCAGTTGAAAACAATCAAATGTGTGCAGTGTGAAAGCTCCTCCCTAATTATATTAATACATGTAAAACATAAGGAGAGTACAAACAATGTATGAACTATAACTTAAAGAATTAGAATGTCAGAAGCATTCTGGCCGACTCCTCAAGGTAATGCAAAGTCTCCTCGAAAAAGGATTAATGATTCTCAAATCTTTGGAAAACTTTGACAGATGCAACTTCAAAAGTATGTGATGTGGCTCCAGTTACGAAGTGCATGAATACAGACACAATTTCCACAGTTAAAAAGAAAATGTCAGTTCTGTCACTGTATTTCAATACCTTTTGTGGTTTTATGTGTGACCTCATCATTGTTTTATTATCTTACAGTTGTGTCAGTTCTGCATTTCTTCGATGGTTCGACAAGGTATACAAATTCTACAGATAGAAGATAAGACAACAATAATCAATGATACATCATATCAAATCTATTACAGGCCACAGCTTTCTATTTCCAAACCCCACTCAGGAGAAGAGGTAAAGCACTGTGGATACTGCTTTGTTTGTCATCTGTAGTACATAGATGGTTAGATTTATGTGGTCTCAACTGCATATAGCAGAGCTTGAACAGAAATCTTTAGACGTAATCTTGATCAATTATTTTATATAATTTTAATTTAAAATACAGAATCCTGGGTAAATTCAACTCCAGTAATTAACTATGATCAGAAATCTGTGCAAAGCAGGAGATTCTTGCACATTGCAGAATTAGTTCTGCCTGTTCTCCATCTGTTCAGGCACTAGTGGCCATTTCTGTAAAATAGGCAGCATAATTCGTAGTAGCTGTTGAAATTGTTCTCAGAATTTTTACTGAGTTTGCATGTAAAAGAGGTATATTGGCCTGGCAGGCTGAAAACTTTTTGTTTTCCTTTTGGGAAGATTCCAGTTATCTGAGCAAAGCTGCAAACTAGAGACGTGCCCAAAGTTTATGTATTTCAGCAAACTGCATCAAATCATGAATATCAGTTTTCTAATAATCACACAGTATATTTAAGAACTAGCTTAGAGGAACCATAATGTATGCATGGTCAATATATTTTAATCAACCATTTATACATATTTATTGGAGATTACATTTATAGTAAAATATGTGGAAAGAATTCTCAGGGTCAAACTAGCTAGAGGAGTTGGCAGATAAACAAATTTTTGTAGTTCCCTATTTCTGTATCGTTTTCCTTCTGCATTAGTTTTCTTCATATCGGTACCTACGTTTGTGCATCATGCATTTTGTGCCAGTCTTATGGGATGGGGAGTTGGAAGAATGTTGAGGCTAAAATCCATGCTTAGTTTTGTATCTATAAATGGATTTTCTTCTCACAGTTATGTTACAGTGACATAGCTGTTGCTTTTGGTAGAGTTATGTTGCACAACTGAGAGTAGAGTGTAGAAAACTGTGCTTGGTTCACTGCACAAGTATACCTGAAGACAGAGTTTGGCCAAATAGCTTTTAATGAAGTGGACTTAGTGCAACCTTTGGTTAGTTGTGGTCAGTTGGCTACTTGAGACTGTTCTGTCCAAGATCAACGTGAATAAACTTCCTGTTAGGAGCCAACATGTCATTCTACCACCATCTTTTTTATTTTTTTTAGGACTTCCACTCATCAGACAGTGCGGTGTTCAGTGTCACTCCATCAGGGGCACCATCCAGTGAGACACTGAGCACTGTGCTCTGCTGGGACGTGATGTCGGACACCAGTCCCTTAGCCTCAGGGGCACCTCTTACTGAAAAACGCATGCTGCTGAGCTTCAGTCCGGGCAGCTGCACTGGGAGTTGTGAGCTGTGGAGCCTACCAGCTGTCATTAAACAGGAATTTCCTAGACAGAGTGTGGCAGTGCCCACAGGGGTTTGTAGTGAAAGTGGATTTTGCACCAGGTACTGTACTCTGAACAGTCATGAATAATGAACTTTGCTTGTTGCTGTAAAGCCTCAGCTAATAACAAACCATTAGAGATTAATATGAGAGTTAGAGTAACACATGCCTCCCATATGTAAGGGCAAGTCTTACTTTAATTTAAAAATGGTTATCTTTTGATGATTTTGATGCTTTTATTGTAAATGGTTTAGTGTTATGACCATGTACAAGTTGTACAATTTTTATAATGTATAGGCTGCTATTTTTTTACATGCATACAAAATAAGAGCATGAAAAGTTTATATTCAAGATTATGGTCTTTTTTAATTTGGGGGCAACAATTTAAGAGTTCTAGAATAGTGTGAAATAATACAATACAAAAATATAGAGTCTAAGAGGTATCATTGTGGATACTAAAGTTTCTCACACAGACTTCAGATTAAAAAAAAAATTAAAATGCAAAGAACAAGGAAAGGATTCCTTATAATTCTGAGACAGGCATAGAGGATCTTATGTTCCTAATAAAGTTTTCATACTGTTCAGATTTTTAACATTGCCACAAGGTGAAGTTTTTTAGAAATAGCTGATACATGTGCACAAGAACAAAAAGGAATTTGTGTTTATATATGAAGATATTTTATGTAGCTAATGAGTAGAACTAAATTAATTTATTTTCGTTTTGGAAATTTATGTAGTGATGATCCATAACATTAACATTTGAAAGGGTAATAGTATTGTGGATCATTCCAGGGGAGCAGTCAGTTACAAATTTATGTCTTTGTTAAAAATATCTTTCATGTGTATCAAAGAAGTATGCATGCAAACTTTTCAGGAAAATTTTAAAGATTTATGTTGAAAATTTAGGCCTACAATCTCATGGTTTTAATTTAATATAAATCTCTGCTGGCTAGGGCTCTCATCTTGCAAACACACATGCTCAATTTAACTCATGAGCAATCTCTGTGAAGTGATTTCTTCTCTAATGTTGTTTTTCGTGCTATTTCCACGTGTTTTTCTATTTGAATATAATTCTCAGTGGAGATATGTACTTGCCTAAATGTATATAAATATCTGTGGAATTGGAACTTGATCATAAAGAATCTTACAGATGCCAGTTTTGAATTTTTGTAATTGTCCAGAGTAATAATACTTAAAGGTTTCATCCAAAACATATGCATAATCAAATATATATGCTTCTATCTTAGAGCTATAGCACTGACTTATCAAGAGCATCTTGGTGTGACGTACCTAACACTTACAGAAGATCCTAGTCCTCGTATAATTATCCACAATAGGTGCTCTGTCCCATTGCTTGTAAAAGAGAACTTCAAAGGTAGGTAGTGTGCAGTAATTAGAAACAGTGCACTGTTGTAGTATAAATTATTTTACTGTATCTCCAATACAAAGTTGAGTTCAGTATGTGTTTTGGTTACAACAAGAACCTGATGCTCTCATGAAGGTCTCTCAAAGTGAGAGAGTCTGGAAGATACTGAAGCCTGGAAGCTAGTGGAGCTAATTGTGAGGTCAGGAGCATGAACTTACATGGCTCTAGGCTTTTGGTCTACCTGGTTCCAGCTGTCAAGGTGACTTGGCCGTAGGAAACTCCTAGGCAGTGGAGTTTTGCTGAATCAGTTTAATCCTGTGGAACATTTAGATCTCCTCAGATTTGCACATGTAACACAAAACATATTGCCAAAATTCCAGTTACTGTATGTTAATGTGATGATCAGTGGAATATTATTTGTGTAAATCTTAATGACATAAAAATGAAACGGAAAAAAGTACAAACACATAAAATTCCAACCAATAGAAGAGTAGGTTTTTTATTTATTAGTAATATTTCAGACAGAAACGTCCTTGTTTGTGTCAGCATAGGTGAGTTTTGATTTAATACAGGTCTTAGAAAGCCCTAATGTTGTATATTTTATAAAATTTCAGATACACCAAAGTTTGAAGTTTATTGTAGAAAGATTCCAGCTGAATGTTCAGTTCATCATGAACTTTACCATCAAGTCTCCAGCTATCCAGATTGCAAGGCAAGAGATTTGTTGCCCAGCATTCTTCTGAAAGTGATATCATCCGATGAATTAGTAAATGAATGGAGTGATTTTGTCGACATCAACAATCAAGGAACACAAGTAAATCATTGTAAACTATTTCCTAGTTCACAACATAAATGGTTAACTTCCTGACCCACACAATATGTTGTTCCTCTGCAATAAGCATATCCTTTCTGTTG
>JAAGAY010012676.1:8976-136947 GCA_011801015.1 Ardeotis arabs | reverse complement strand
ACAGCACTCTCTATATATTCAGCGTATCATTTTGATTATTGCATATGTAATACAAAATTCAGTTGTGTGTTAAAAAGAGTTCACTGAATGGCTGAGGAACACTAGCTTCATGCTACCTCATTTCCAATAGCCGTCACCTCTTGTCTCTCTATTCCTCTACACTAGCAATTTTTGTAATCCTTTCTGGTAGGTGGCTTCAAAAGATTAGAAATGTTTTTTCACTCTAAAGTAGTCAAATGGAAACATTGCAATTTAAAATGAATTGTGTGTTCTCTGTCCAGAAACTGTGTCGTACCACTTGAATTAATCACGAAAAGTGGTTGCTGTGATTATCCTATGGCTAACAAAAGGAAAAAAAGAGAGGAAGAAAATTGGAGCAGTTAGTCGCTCAGGAGGATCATTGGAGTGTACAGGGAGATGTAGCCACCTTTTACTCTACTGTCACCCTTGTGTCAAAACATTAGGGGATAATAAACTATCAGCCTTTAAGGAAAGTTGACAGATTATGCACTTTCATTGGCACGCATACAGATGCTGCAGACACGCAGGTTGACCTGGGAAAAGAGCATCATCTGGGGTGTGTGTGGGGAAAGAGCATCCCCTGAAAAATTAAATAGGAATAGCAGACTTTAATAGCTGCAGCATCAGAAAAAACAAGTGTGATATTTCTTCAACTTGGAGAAATATTAGATGTCAAAATAGAAACATGAGATTTACTGAAGATAGGAATCTAGTTGTTTTAACAGTAAAATAGCAAGGTTTATTTGCTCAAAATATAACTAAGTGAAAGCTTCTGATTTCAGGATGAGAAGAAATAAATCCACGTACTACAGAGCTTTAAAACTGAAGAAGAGACTGACAAATAACATTTCATTTTTGAAATCTTTTTGATAACTTCAGTGGTTTGGGACTTAACCTGGAAGGCCGTACAGCTAACCAATATTCGCACCGTTTCATTTTGGGAGACATCTTTCGGTAATGCAGAACTACCCTAGATAAAGAAAAAAAAAAAAAAAAGCTGTTTTTCCCAGTGGCAAAGTAGCAAAATGAAATCTGGATGTGCGTGCATGTGTGTGTGTGCAGGTTTTAACAAATAGATACACACATCCCAATTAAAAATAAATTTTTAGCATTTCTGTTACGCAGCAGATGTTGATACCGGAGAAGTTATTCCAGTACTCCATTTGTTGCAAGGACTTGTATTTTGAAAAAATACATGTGGTTAGTAGTAGTGTGCTGTTTTTAAATTAACCTCTCTAACATAGCTTTATCAGAGAAACAAAGGCAGATTTGGGCTTCTCCTCGCTACCCCACCAGCTTCCACTCCTGTGATTTGGGCTGCTGTGCGCCCACCACCACCCAGTATGGGCTGTATCTCGATGTGTTGAGCCTCAAACACTGCTCCTCTTAGCACCCCGTTCCCTTGTTCCCTTCCCCACCTGCCCACCTGAACGGCAGTCTCCGCTGCAGATGGTACTGTGGGATGGTACCTTTTCATTCTAATGTGGAGGATGCATGGAGCCAATCTGGCAAAGACAAAGATGGGTTTCTTTTTTGGTCTTAGCAAGACAGCTTCTGTTCCATGGCAGTTGCAGTATTTCTTTGCATTAAGCAACAAAATGTTGCAGTTGTCAGAACTGTATAGAACTGTGTAAGTGCTGAAGTCTAAATATCCAAACAAGAGCCGAGGAAGGGAGTTGAAGGTAAACCTTTCCTTGCAAACCTATTAGAGGACAACACCTGCAGCGTTGGACTCTGTAAGAATGGCCTAAACTTACCTATTCCATCTCTATATTTAAAGTAATTTAAAAATAAACAGAGATTAAATCATTTAATTATGCCATTGTTCAGTAAATTGCTTTGAGGAAAGCTCATTCCATAAAGTTATACAGAGTTAATATCTGTGATTTTTATTAGAGTCAAAAAAGTATGTAGTCAAACTTCAGGGATGGAAAACAATGATTACTGATGATAACCTTGTCTGGTTCCCTGTCAACACTCAAGTATTTCATCAGAAACTTGCCACAGTTTTGTTAGGTCTAACTTTAAATAACCTAATGGATCGTTTTCCCTTACGGACTTTTGAGGAAGAATTCCATGCTGTAGGATGTCTAACATATCCTTTTTTTCTAATGTCATGAAATACATGAAACGTAGGCTATAAATATTTCCCGGCTTGAAATGACTTTAAAACTCTTCTGCTGTGGTTATTCCACTCTTCATTCATTGTTAGCTGAGCCTTTTAGATTAGTTCAGTATTTTCTTTCATTATGATCATTCCTGCTCCCTCACTACATTTTTTGCAGTTCTTCCCAGTGCATGGGTTTTGGTTGTTGGTTTTGTTATTTTTTTTTAATTTGTATGATACTTAGTTATTTCAATACATCATACAAATTTCTCTTAAAACCACTGAAAAAAAGCCTCCACCATCTTTTTCTATAAGCACTGACATTATAATTATTTCTTTCAAGGCTCTTAGTCACAACAGAAATGCGGATTTGCATTAGTTTATATACTGGTAAAAGGGAGTGTTTGGAAGAAATTTTTAAAGCTAATTAAATATCACTTCTAAATGGACATAACTTTCCTTTCATGTTTTTATTACATATTCATATAGTAACAATGCTTAGAGCTCAGCCCTGAAAATAGAGGTAATTTGGGGAAAATGTTTCCATTGCTAGTTTTCCGAACAAAAATTAATAGTCATACTTCTACTTAGTTGTCTGTTGTCTGTCAGATTTCTGCAGTGGTAGCTGTGGTTTGGTACCAGTAGGAATGGGGTTCTGCACAGTACTGTTAAGACCACTCTGATTTCATTTCAGTGGATCTTTCTTCGTTACCTAGCTCCTTTCTTGATAATTTGCCTACACCTTCTTTACCTGTTTTATTCCTTAGAGAAGAACAGTTTCTCTTTAAATGTGGTTTTTAGGTGAATTGTTACTCACATGAGACCTTACTGTCCTCATTTCCGTTAACCCTTCTTCCTGACTTAAACACACACTAGATCTGTGTGTGCTACCTGTTGGGTCTGGGCGACAGAATCCGGTCAGAGACAATGAAAATGAAACTGCATCACAAGGGCAAACTTGAAATACATGTGTGTGCATCAGCTTCACAGCGTGAACCGTCTGAGAACAATGCCAGTGATGATTCATCTTCAGATTGTAAATCCGGAAAATCATTATAAATAATCCTGTGAGATTATTTTGTGGAACTGTAAAGCAGCCTTGCCTGTAGGGATAGTTATTTATGTTTGTGAAGGAGTGTGTCATATGTCTTAATTTGTGTATATAAACATAGTTGAGTGAAGACTTGTGAATCAGAATTTGGATAATTCTGCAGTCATCACTCTTCTCGCAGAAGTGAATTCTGTACTGTAAATCTGACTCTGTGAAACTTCTTTCTTTGATGGTTCTAACTAATTTTTGTAGGTAATTCTTTAGAAAGAGGAACTGAAGCTCCTTCAAACTTTGGAGATATTGAGTATTAAGAAATCTTGGACTAAATACTGTTAGAGTAAGCACTTGTGTAGTTGCACGGTGCCTTGCCTTGCTCAAAAGGGCCAGGTTTTTTAGTGCTTATTCATTTTACCTTTTTGCTGTAATGCTCTGTATAGTTAAGCTTTAGTACAATCTTTGCTCTCAGTGAGAGAGAAAATGGATGGGTTTTGTTACTGTTCCTATTTGGCCACCAAGTAATAGGAGAGCGAGCAAAGGGACCCTCCAGTTATTAAATCATTCTGTTGCTTTTTGATAGATACTCTGAGTAATGCTGGTAAGGTCTGAAACCTCATTTTATCTTTACTTTCACCTCACCTTGATCCACCTAGGCAGCAGTTATTTAATTCAAGAGCCAATTTTGGTTTAATATTGGGAAAAACTTAAAGGATTTTATGTTCTCTTTAGCTAATAGAGAGCTGCTGGGTTGGGTGTTGACTGAGCATTGCGGTTGCTCCAGTCTCACCAAGTCTATCACTTGCTTCCCAGTTGCTAATAGTCTGAAACAAAGAACAGTAAATTGCTTTTGTTTCCCTCACCATTTCTTGGTATTGGAACAGGAATGATTTATGAACCACAGTGTATAACACTATGGAGCGAATACCTGCAGAAAAATCCTTTTGTTGTTTTTTCTTTGGCCTGTGCTAAGGCAATGGTGATGCTGCTCTAGTCTGATGGTCTATCATGCCCCACCCTTCTAGTGCATAACTATGGATGAATCAAGCTAACAGTGATATTACTTGTTTCAATTATTATTTCCACGTTAAATACTTCAAATAAGTAACAAACAGAATGATCAGGAGCGGAAAAAGTGAAGGCCTTTTGATTCAGTAGAATTGCAACATAAAATACGGTATCAAAGAATATGAAAATTAAGTTTTGAATGAAGACAATGAAATACACCTTTCTCTCCAACTTTAAAAAAACTAAACAAAGAAAAAAATTGGAATAAGGAGAACAAAGCAGAAAGAATCTCAGTACCAGATAAAATATCTGAAGTCATATTAAAAACAAAAAATGTAATTTTAGCACTGTTGCCATCTTTTTACCAAATATTTTCGTACTTTAGCTTATGCCACCATCTGCTGGGCACCAGATGGAAGTGTTCAGCTCACTCTCCCACAAATTCACTACTAAAACTCAAAAATCTTTTAAGAAATGCTACAATGTCCGTAAGATTTTCACAGAGGTGTCTTCTCTTGACCAGTGCTTTGGGAATAGATTTTTAAAAGGTCATTTTGCATTGGTATAGAAGTCAAAATTGGATATCATGGTAAAAATTGTTCCTTGATCAGGCAGATGCTTTTGAAAACTTCAGCCACTGCTATTTCCATAGGCACTTTGGAAGCTGGCAGTTGTTGCTAGAAACTTTTATGGAAATGTTAAAAGTTTTAATTAACGTCCTGCGTGTGTATTTCAGGTTGACTGTGGCACTTACTTGGCTGATAATTCATAGAATTATTGTTCCTTCACATGAATTCACACACTGCATGTGCTGCATCTAAAGAACAGTGTTCTGGTGCTAACAATCTGTTTCACCTCTACCTTCTATTTTTTCAATAGATTGAAATAGAGAAGTGCCAAAATGTATATCTTAGAATGCCAAGCCTTTAGATGAATTTCTGCAGAATTTACAATCACTTACTATGAATTTGTGGTTTTGGCAAGCGTTTTCACTCACTGCCTATGAGAAATTGGATGATACAGTACTGAGTTCTGCATGACTGGGGAGAGAATTAGGTAATTCAGCTGATCTATGGATATATTCCTTCTGAGCTCTGAAGCCTCCATGCACACACATACTCCCCTCCACAAAGCAAATATAAGCGCCTGTGATGTGATGTCACTTCATTCTTTTGACTGGTTACCTAGAGAGACTTCCCCAGCTCTGGCTTTTACAGCCTTTACCTTTCCTCTCCCTTTCAGAGATAGGCCCCCCCTTTCCAGAAGGAGGAGCGGAATGAAACCAGAAATCAGCCTTCTGGAAAATCTCCACCAGCAAAGCAGTTTCACTTCAAAACGTTGGCCAGGATAAGGTAGGAATTGTGGCAGGAATTTAACTGTAAAAATTGCCATCTTGCCCTACCTTTCATGGGGTCAGCATGATCAGATGATGTTCTTTCCCCAGGCACTAGGCCTGGGTACTGTTTCTCTCTGTGCATGGCCTGGGACATTTCTCTTGTAGGCTCTGATATTCCAGAAGGCCCGGAGTTTAAGCACTAGGCTTGAATTTGAACCAAGTCCTTCCTTTTGCATGGGAGGATGTGAGCCACTTTACAGCACTCATTTGAGTTCGAGAGTGGGTTAAACTGTCACCATAGACAGAGCCACTCTGACTGCAGAAGACCTCCTTGAACTTAAGTCAGTAATTCATTAAAGGAAATGGAAGCCTTTATTACAGACTTTAATTTCCATATTGCTAAAACCACAAATGAGTATGTGAGGGTCCATTCAGTACTATGCATGAGTAGCTCGTTCACCTCTCTCGGCTCCGTTCCTTGGCCTGTGCCCTGGCAATTTATAAAGTGACGGCGATGCGCAAGGCTGTTATCACTGTGGCAGACTCCCATAATAGTTTCTATAGTGATAACTTCAGGGCTGCATGGTAATGGACACAGCCAATTAATTCCTGTCTATCCTTTCTCCTTGCATAGCTTTCGTAACGCCAAAACTAAATGTCAAGAAAATCTTCTATTTTGTCCCTCTAGCCTAGAAACAGTAGATAAGCATAAACTCTAAGCCAAACATTAAATCTCCAGAGATTTCACATTTGACTAATTACAATTTGGAAGCACATATGCTTTTAATTAAGCACTACTTTTTAAGAGACAAAAACTACTAAGGGTTGCAGTGGTAAGTACTCTTAAGATGTCAGGCTGTGAATTTGCCTCAAGAAGTTGATCTGATAAGAGTGAGGAGAGCATTTCCTCCGTGCTGTCTTTTGCAGGCTTTGCTGAGGGAGAAAATAATCTGGTGTCAGGTGTTTAAAGAGCTGGAGGATATTCCTGCAGTTACACACCTCGCTAGCAATTTGTCCTATGGTGAATCATGGAGATTTGGCGTGATAATGTCCCATCCAGTGGCAATTTTGAGATTTTGCAGTGGGAAATCAAACCAGTCTGATGCTGAGCCAGATTTGGAGCTAAATTGTTATTCCTTGTGATAACTGCTATTGCTTCCGTTCTGTCATTGTACTGGGCTTGCACATGCATCACTCTGACAGGTGCTCTTTACGGCAGCGTTTCTGGAACTGGGTCAAGGAGGTTGATGGGTAATTTGTGCTTGGAAGACCGGAAAGCATGATAATGGGAAGGGAGGTGATTTTGAGTGGTTCTGTCCAACAGTTCAATGATCTACTGGTATGGATTATGATATGGCATTTTTGCAGCCACAAAGCTGCCAGCCCCACATACAGCAATATTTTGTAAAAAAAAAAAAAAAAAAAAAAATTAAAAAGTACTGTACACTGATTAATGATGTGAAAATAATGGGTGGGGGTTTTTTAATGTTCTTTCTTAGAAAGTGAGATGCAGAATATAGAAGATTGTGGGGTTTTTGATCACTAAGTTAAGTCCAAGGATATTTTCTGAAAAAGTTAACAAGATAAACTGGAGAAAAAAAAAGCCTTGCTTCATTACTATGAATTTAAGCATTCATTATGGCTATGATAAAAATAGAGATATCACAGCGTACGTGGAAGTAGCGTTAATGACCCTTGACAGGAAACTGCACTGTAAAGTTGATCAGGATATGTGGGTGATTTCTGTATAAGTGACAGTCAATAATAAGATAATTGTTCACTAGTAATTTCAGAATTAAATTAGTAGTATTCACACAATGAAAGTTTTAAGTATGCAGTTGATTAAGTAGAATCAGTCTGCAAAGCCCTTCTGTTTAAAGGGATCAAATTTGAAGAATGAAGCCTTTCATCAAATGATTAGTTGGATCGTTTGGAATGGCAGCACAGATGAAATTTGCAGTTATAAGCAATGAAAGGTAAGAGAGGTTTAGAAGCTGATGGATACTCTTCAAACATTGCCTGTAGGACTGCCCAGTGATCAGTTACGCTGGCTTTGTTTGCACGATACCTTCGTTTGCTGTCATCTTGGGCTTCATCCCAAGGAAGCCTTGGGTAAATATATACGGCTCTCCTAAAACTTCAGTAATTGATCCTCAGCCCTCAGGGAAGACAGTCAGGGCATCCTGCAGTTCAGTCGTACGGAGCTAAAAGAAGCCGTTATTTACATCCTGTGCAGAAGCATCAGCTGATCATGCTTATTCACGGGAAAGTCAATGAAGCAGAAATTCACTGGCCTGCTGCATCTCACAGGATTGGGCATCAATACAGGCAACGAGTTTAACTGCTTGCAAAAACCGCCTGTCCTTTTCTATTTCCTTTTCCCTTCTCAGATCATAGACTGTGAACTAAAAATGTTACAGGTCAGAAGATGGTCTTACATGTGGACCACTATGTTGTGGTGAGTGTGAGTAAAATTTGGAATGATTATTGAAGATAAAAGTAGAAAATACTGGGGGTTTTTGTGTCCACATCTGGCTTTTTTATTTTGTTTTCTTTCATTGGTTGTTACTGACATGAAGTGATTTACCAAGCAAGTTAGACAAACAACCTTGAAATGCTGCTAATGAATTTCTAAATACATAAAGAGTGTGATCAAAACTGTGCCACAACTATAAAGAACCATTCCATGGAGATTTTGTTTTGTCTTTTATACTACATTCTTGCTCCTGGGGAAACTCCAGCAGAAGAAAAGCACAAGATCCTCCGAATCCTCAGAGAGGCTCACAGCATGTCAGAATAGATTGCTTAGCGGAGCAGAACCAGCATTTGTTCCGTTGTTGTCATGTGTCATCCCTCTCTTGGGAGCCTTAGAGTTCAGGCGTGCTCCCCAGCTCCATTGTGACATGCCAAAAGGTGACAGGGTGTTTGCTGAAGATGCTTGTTCCTCTTTGGAGCCCTTTGATACATGTTGCCCAAATGGCCTTTGCAAATCTTCTGGGAGCATATCTTGTCTCATCCAGTATGCAGTTTTTAAAAACTTAAGCCAAAAACATGTTAAGCAGTCCCAGATTTTAAGGTCCCCTCTGTAAGAACTGAGTGTCTTGTTGCATGCTAGAGTAACTCATGCTCATCAGTATCACCTCACAAATGTTAAGATTGAAGCTATAGATTTATATAAAATCAGAGTTTGCAATAATGAAACAACATTACAGAAGATAAAATGCTCTAACGGGCTATACGTGAAGACTCTCTGTGGCTGCTTTCACATCTCCGTTCATTTGCGCTCACCTTGCTGCAGGTTAAACTTAAATCTCCTCTCGGATTTCTGATGTTCAAAGGAGCTCCTACTTCCTTCTCCCACAGGAGAGTGAAGAGAGGTGTATGGAGCAAAAGTAACGACCTTTCTTTTAAGCTGCCCCAACCTGAAATGCACCAGTCTCTCTTATTTCCCAATTACAAAAGCTTCTCCAGACCTCCATCTCAGGAAGGAGTCATGTCCTTCCTCTGTCTTCTAGGAGGTCTTTGATTACCATGTCCAGTGCATGGCTTGCTTAACATATCCAAGTTTCAGGAAGGTGGTTTTGGTTTTTTGGTTTTGGTTTTTGTTTTTGTTTTTTTTTTCTCTCTTCTGTAAATTTTCAGAAATACATTGGTAGAACTTCATAGTAATACCATTGTACTGAATTCTTCTCAGTATCATACAAAGATCAAAGTGGAGATCATAAATGCTGACATTTTTGTTATGAGAGATGTCCTTTCTCTCCTCTACATGCTTTTAAATATTGGATACCTTGAAGGATCCTTGTATACCATGCTAGTGAGGCTGTCGTAAACATAGAAGAGCAAATGTGTGCGGAGTCATGGAAATGGTCACAAAAAAGAAATCTCATTTTGTTTAGAAAACTTGTTTACTTTTAAGATATATTAAGGGTAGTTTGCTAATTATCTCATACTGTATTTTTGGAAAAGAGAAACAAATTCATACCATTTTTTTTCTATTTGCTTAGTGAAGCCTTAAAAATTTTTGTGAAAGAGAAATGGAAAACTTCTAAATCCTAAGACTATCCTTGTCTATCAATGTAGATGACTTGAAGACTTGAAATTAAACTTCTAATAAGAAAAATAAAAGTACTGTAATAAACTAACTGTGACTGAAGTAGCCAATCACTTTATATGTAAGGGAAAACAAAAACAAATTACCTAACGTGTATTTCACCTGATGAGACCTAATTTTATTAACTGTGGCTGAAACTATAGAGAATATTGAGCGCATGTGAATGAATCACAGGTACTGAGTACACGTTACACACTTAATTGCCTTGAAAAGATAACACATAATAGTTCATATTCGTGTACGTAGGTAATGTGCTACTGTAATCAGCTATTAATTTCCCGAAGAACTTGTACTTACAGCAAAAGAGATCTGAAAGAAGCCCTGTGTCATCTTAATGACATACGTTTTGCAGTCAGAAGAACTGGGCAGCCACCTCCTTCCCCAGCTGCCCAAAGGGAAGTTTTGAAGTGGTTTATGAAAAGAGCTAGTTCTAGTACTTTTAAAATATGTAATTAAAATCATAAATAAAAATATTTTGATAGTCAACATATTTAAATTTACAGCATTCTAGTGGTAGCATTGCCCTGAATATGTTTTATACTGTAACTGGCATAGAAACTGCATCAGTAAATAGGTTGTTAAATAAAGCTTTATAAAATAAGTGTGGTCTAGCAGCAAATAATACAGAGCAGGTGCAAAACTTATTGATGCTATTACCTAGTCTATTGTTCACTGTCAAAACAGAAGGAGATTAAAATAATAGCATCTGGCTTGGTCCCACTTCTGTTCATTATTTTTCATTAGTGATGTGCATGATAGAATAAAGCGATATGAGATGCAGTATCTCATACATATGTCCTGTTTTCCCTCAGAAATCTGTTCTGCCAATGTTGGAGAGGGCACATCAACCTAAATACACTCATATGGACTTAGGTTGGACCCAGTTCAGCTCTTCCTATGTGCTAAATATCTTAAATGCACAACACTGCACTCCAGCAGAATTAGTGACAGACAGACGGTTGGGGAACAATTGGCCAAACAGTTTTCGCCCTCACCAAAAATTATCTGGAGATGATTGTTTTGTTTCACAAACTGACCATGAGTCTAGTTTTTCTGTACTGAGGAAACCATTCAGACACTAGGGAAAACTTCCTAATAGTATAACTCTGGGAATAGTTTTTCCTGGGGAGATTGATTTCAAAGTTGGAGACTTCTAAAAACATATTAATAATGAGCCCGGGTAACCTGCTTTAGACAAATGAGACAAATGAAGTAATTCAGTGATCTCTGCAGGTAATAAATCTTTCTTCTTTTTTTCTTTTTTTTTTCTTAATTTCGTATTTCAGGACATAGTTTAGTAGGCATGGTGGTGTTAGGTTGACAGCTGGACTTGATGATCTTGGAGGTTTCTTCCAACCTTAAGGTTCTATGATTCTGTGATTTGGCACGGGAAGTATTGTGGCACAGTTCAAAATATAGCACTGCTGTTTCACCAGAATTATTTACATAAACTTTTTTTAAAACTTCCTTTCAGAGCAACTAATTATATATATATGTATATATAAAATTATCTATATTTTATATAGATATATATATATATATAGCCATGACCTGCCTTTTACAATTTCCTGTGGATCAGTATGGTCACCTGTTATGGCCAGCACCTATCAGCTCACCTTGGTCTCCGAGTATGGTTGTTGGTTTCATCAATAGTGGATGCCTTTTCTCTGGAACATAAATCTTTGGGCTTCCCAAATTCGGAAAAGATGTATATCCTGAGTTATTACATCTTCTTCAGGTGCACTTTTATTAGAAATTTAAAGTTTGTATGTGTTTAGAATAACCCTTGATAAGTTAAAAAGCCAAATTGTGTTATGCAACTTTTTTATTCTTCTAAGTACTTTTATATCCATGCATATACATATGTGTCTTTATATGTGCCTATGAAATGACAATGCAGCAAAACCATGATTTATTTGTATATATTCTCACCTGAGATTATATAATCTATTAAAAGCTTCAGGACTGTTGTAATTATAAGTAATCAAATGTTTAATTTTCAATATTAATATAAAACTTTCATTTAACCGTCAGGAGTTCAAAATTCATGATTGTCCTACTGATTCACTGTTCCCCGAAAGAAAAGCTTCAGAAATTATCATGAAGGAAATGAAGGGCATATTCTGAACAAGGTAAGTGGAACGAATTAATCTCTCTCAAAATTTGGTGATCAGAAACCATTTTATTATATCTAAGACATATAGTATAATGCATGTCAGAACAGAACATAAATTCCTTTGACATAAAATTATACTGTTTAATGAAAACAAGCTAAAGATGGATGGGAACTTCTACTGAATGCTCTGTCAATCCTGAGAATAGTTGGCAACAAAAAATATGGAGAAAAAGTGAAGATCTTTTTACTCTATTTTACACATCATTTGCCGTATCTGTATGGATTTCCTCTTAAAAATGAACATTTTTCCAATGTCTCATGCAGTATTTTGGGGGAAAATTTAGCCTGTAAGTTGTTGGAGCTGTTCAAATTGAGCAATTTAGTCAATACTGGGCCCAGTAAACCAATAGGCTATCTTCTCCGATACAGATAAATACTTTTTTCATGAGAATTGATATAATTTGATATAGTTTCAACCCTACTATTCATTAGAGGACGCATTTCAAAACTTTCCATTTCATAAGTAACTCAATAAATAGACTTAATTTTATTTGTTGCATGGAGAAAGATTTAGCAGTGAGAGACCTTGTGCCCAAGATGGCTTACACTGTGCTGTAACAAGTGAACCAGCAAGGCAAAATAAGTATGCTGTACGGAAATGCTGGGTAGTTTTTGAGTACATAAAGTACATCTTGTGTATGTCTGTTAAATCTTGCTGTAATGGGCAAAATCTTAAGACGCTCTAATTCCCTGTTATAGCTACTAATATGGTAGCAACCTACTAGTTCTGAGAGTGCTTAAGGTGTATTCCTAAATATAATTACCTGTTTATATTATAGCTGATTGAGTACTATTATGTGGGAAAGAAAGACTTCATACGTCTGCATTTTTTCAGAGCCATAAAATGCCTATACAATGAGTATATTCCATTTTTCACATGGGCTGGGTAGGCTAAGGACTCAAAGACAACGTTTTGTAAAACAGCTAAATACTTTTCATTACTTCTAAAACCAGACATTTTGACAATTTTAATATTGGAATCATCTCTGTTTTTAACTGTTTTTAATTTTTAGAGTCAAAATACCAGGAAAAAAAAGGGGAAGTGTTTTGGGGAAGTCCATTTTAATCTGGATACATATTGGTCACAATTATTATTTGCTTGAGCGTGTTAGTTTTCGTTGAACTGCCTGAAGCTTTTAGGAAATGTTGATGTTTGTACTTCAACTCACTTAATATAATTTTATTCTTTTAAAAGTTCCAGCAATGCCAACTTTATATGCGTGTCAGTAAACACTTTATGAAATTGTTGAGCCGCCTTGTGATCCTGAACTGGAGATAAATCCTCTGTCATGTCTGTCTTTGTGTAGAGACATGTGGGTCAATAATTAATGAATAAAAAATAAAACTACTACTGACAGGCGGGCTTTGAAACGCAATGTTTGAGATAAGTATAAACTTCAGTAGATATCTCATAGTTGATTCATAGAGTCTTTGTTGGCATCAAAAAACATTTACTTGAAGCCCTGGAGAATTTCTTACACCTTGGCTTTGTCAGGTTGGAAAATGTATTTACGTATAACATTTATTTGAAGCTTTAGAAAGATGAGAAAGATAAAACATTATGTTGGATTTAGTTTACTTTCTATTTGTGATCATATTTTCATTTCTGCAGTACATGTTTGGGGAGCAAGGGGAAGAAAGTTCAGGGGTTATTCATTTCTTCACAGTGTCCTTCTTTTAAAAATGATAGCAGTACAGGTACAATTTAGGGTTCTGAAAAATATTTTAGAAAAGAAATGATTACTGAACAACTATAGTATGTTAATATATCACAGCCTAGAATTTGAATCACTACAAAACATTTTGAACATTTTGAGAGCATAACTGGCTTTAGGTCCTCTCTCTGTCCAGATCATCCTTCTAGTAACCAACACACCTGCTACAGACAGATCTACTATGGAGGTTTCTCGCATCTTATCCACTGTAACATTCAGTTATTTCACCACTCAGCATTTTCTTGTATTTTCTCTAGCCTCTCTTCCCCCCCCCCCCCCCCCCCCTCTTCTTTTGTCTTGTGGTTTAACCCAGCAGGCAGCTAAACACCACATAGCCATTCGCTCACTCCCCCCTCAGTGGGATGGGGGAGAGAATCAGAAAAAAGGTAAAACTCGTGGGTTCAGATAAAGACAGTTTAGTAGGACAGAAAAGGAAGGGAAAATAATAATAGGAATAAAAGAATATACAAAGCAAGTGATGGACAATGCATTTGCTCACTACCCTCTGACCAGTTCCCAAGCAGTGGTTGTGGCCTCCTGGCCAAGTTTCC
The DNA here is from genome assembly GCA_011801015.1 of Ardeotis arabs. Lineage (NCBI taxonomy): Eukaryota > Metazoa > Chordata > Aves > Otidiformes > Otididae > Ardeotis > Ardeotis arabs. The sequence goes on along the minus strand of JAAGAY010012676.1, from coordinate 122,874 downwards.
CCAGTTTATATGTTCAGTGTGATATCACATGGTGTGGAATACCTCATTGGCCAGATGGGTCAGCTGGCCTGACTGCATCCCCTTCCAGCTTTGCGTGCACCCCCAGCCTCCATGCTGGCAGGGCAGTAGGAGAAGCTGGTAAGTCCTTGACTTAGTGTAAGCGCTGCTCAGCAACAACTGAAATACCAGTGTGTTATCAACATTATTCTCATCCTAAAACCAAACACAGCACTATGCCAACTACTAGGAGGAAAATTAACTCTAGCCCAGCTGAAACCAGGACATTCTGTGTGATTTTGCAAGTGAATAACTTTGAAAGCTGAAGAACTTACTATTTTTTGTTGCTTCAATGATTTTAGTTTAAGGTTTTTGGGTTATTTTTTGAAAAATTGTATATGAAAATTTGTCTGTTACGAATGTTTGCAAAATACTGATTGAACTGACAGCTTTAAATTCACACATTACATTTACACATCATATTTACAACATAAAGCTCGTGGGTAGAAAATATTGCATGACACCCGTCTGATTTTGATCATACATCTGTGTTCGTAATGCCTGTCAGTATCAAGATTTTTGGTTGATTTACATTCCTGAGAAAGGAACAATGTAACTGAATCATAGTTTTGCCTTTCATAGCAACGTCTACATTGACATTCAATGCACCATATTCAGTTTTATTAAAGAGAATTCTCAACATGCAGTTCAACAGAAGACTGAAACAGAAATTTCGAAGCATAGTCATTACTATGACTTTACAAAAATCTACCATCAACTAGGAAAGCATTAGCCGAGCACTGAAATTTTGACTGCATTGTAATTTATGCCAATAGAAGGTCTGCATTAACATGAATGAGCTACTGCTAAGTGCTAAGGTCAGTTGTGCATTTCATACTTCAGCTGCAGAGGAAGAATTTTATTGCTTTTCGTAGTCATGGTGCAGTGAAAAAGGTGCTTTATGATGCCACAGACAATTAATTGAGGTACATTACCTAGAAACTAAAAAGGTCACACATGGAGCATAATTGACACCTCATAACCCCTATTAATGATTAAGAAATGCAAATTAGTACTTTTCAGTTTCCAACAAGTAGCATAACTCTTCTCCAGCTTTGAATTATGTTTCCATTTGCTTACAATCTTTATTCTTTAAAATGTTTAATTTACCTTTTTTAAAAGTAACCTGTCTACATTAAGAAGTGTACATTGTATAAGTTATACTGCTCATAAAAAGTCTACTAAGCCGCAATTATGTTTCTGTGTAAAGGGAACAGAGCAAGGAAAGAACTGATACAAGTGTACGAATAACACAGTTAATGCTTCAGTAACCTCCCTTTAAGGCTATGACTGCCAATACCTTTTCTGTTTCATGGGGCTTCAGAAAAATATTTGCCCTTCCATGTGAAGATCCATAATCCATGTGAATATCCTTGCAGATATTCAAAACCTGACTGGACACACAACCTGCTCTAGTTTGAGCTGGGCAGCAAACTCCAGCTCTTCCAACCTCAGTGGTTCTGTGATTTCCCCACTCTATCTATTCCTGGATAGCCTGCGTAAGATACAAATATCACCTTTCTTGATATTTGTTTCACTGATTATACAAACCTGTACCTGCCACTAATTAGTGCTAGCTAAAAAATTACGATTTCAGTATGCCTTAGGCCAGCTTTGCCTGACTTGGGTCTTTGTGTCTTTCATAGAGAGCACGGGTTTGGCTCCCTTTCTCCTGCATCACCACTGATGATGCAGTCGTTAGAATGCAGCAGACCTAAATGTAGTCCCCAAGCACCTTCCTTATGGGCCTGTTGGCGCTGCAGACACAGTAAAACAAGTGTAAAGACCGGTGTGGCCTTTCCTGAACTTTCTCAATTTTTCCCAAGAGCCTCTAAGGACTGATCATCCACATCCAGCTCTCCATCCTGCTCTGTGCTATCAGTAATTAAAGGCTATGGATTATAGACTTCTCAAATTATTCACAGGATTTAAAAAGACAAGCAGTTTTTAAGTAGTGCTTACGTCTGTATACCGAAGCACACTTAACTCTTTCAGACAGTGGTTTGCTGATCTCACGCGTGGTACGTAGTCTTTATTCTACAAAGAGGCTCGTTGCACCAAGTCTTCAGCGGTTGCAAACTGACACAGCTACGATCAGCCTGAAAAACCAACAGCCCTGAGAAACTCCCTAATTGTGACTGTAAAGATAATCTTTACCAGTATCTGACCTTTTCAAGTTTTACCTTGCAGAAGCATTTTAGAATGAAACCACTGATTTATTTGCTTTTCCCAGATGATTGGCATGTTGATTCATAAAGTCATTTGATGGCAGAATTTTTTCGAGGGAGGTCTAAAACACAGGGATGTGCTAGAAACAATGTATTGGTTTGAGCTTTAAAAATTGCATGTTTTTTTAACACTATAAAGCAGGTAGCCATTTTGCAATACAGTTTTTAGCTTTCCTTAGTAGCTCTCTATCTTACAATGCAGTCTGAATATTGAAGATGAATGGCGCAGAGCCTCCACCTCAATTGTCAGCAAATAGTGCAGAACACTGCCATGGCTCGTTTCCCATCAGATTCATTGTATTGGCTTTTTTCCCCCTTATTTAGAACTCATGAAAACAACTCCTTTGTCCCTTCCTTCTGTTAAAGACTATGAAGACTATATGCTTGTACTGTACAATATAAGAGCACAGTGGTGATGAAGACAACTAAAGAACTTCCCTAAAAGAATTTGAGTTTTATGCAGTCCTGAAGTTCCTACTGTCTTGTGGCACTAAACATTATTCTTTTCTCTTTTCCAAACAAAAGGCTACTGAAGTCCAGTGGTCATTCCATATCGTAACAGATATAAAACCAAATAAATAAATAAATAGCATGCTTAGAATCCTAGCCCAGTGCCATAGTCATACTTTTCCTGTTAAGTGTCCTGGTTCCAGCTAGGATCGAGTTCTCACCTGAGCTGGGAGAGGAACTGGAGCTGGTGGCACCTGTGGCTGGGGCACACAGCTGGGATAGTTTATTAATTAGCCAACAGGTGGGACAGGTTACCCAAATGACCCCGGGGCTGTTCCATCCCATGTGACCCCATGCTCAGGATATAAGTGAGGAGGGAGGGGAGGGGCAGGTTTTGCTACTCAGGAGGGAGCCGGGCATCAGGATCCACTGTGAGGTATTGTAATGGAAATTACAAGCTTGTATTTTCTGTTATTTTTTTTCTCTCTGTTTTCTTTTCTTCTGTCATTCTCTTAGATTGTTTTTATCCCAGTCCATGAGTTTTACCTTCTTTTCTTTTCCAGTTCTCCTCCCTGACTCACTGCGGGGGCTGATGGGGGCGGGTAGGGAGCAAGTGAGTGACTGTGTGATATTTTAGCTGTTAAGTAGGGACAAACCATGACAAACAGGTAACTGAGAAAAGTAATTTAATTCAGTAAACATGACAAAAATCTTATGACAGTTTGAATTTGGTCAGTTATATCATCAGTATCCAGTTACTTGGAGTCAGTCCATATAAAGAAATATGCAGTAGAAAGAACCACTTTTTCTTAAAATTGTTATGCATTTCAGCATCGTAATTAGCATATAAAGTTTTAATATGAGTTATCTTTTAAACCAAATCTCTTTCCTCGCTAGCATTTTCAGTAAATGCTCACCCTTTCCCTCAAAGAAATAAGGGTCCACTGTGAAATTGCAGTACACAGACAGTACTTCCCTTTTGTAAGAGCTGTATGCATCTATATTTTTACCAGTAATATAATTTCCTGCTCTTAAATCTGTTATTATTGAGACACGTAACAAGCTTTTAAACTTTTAAAAAACATAAAAGTAATGGGTATGCTGTCAGGGATATGATATATCTTTGTTTCCTTTGTTTAAAATGCTGCATCAGACTTATTTTGAATTTTCTATGTAATCCAATCCTCAGTTTCTCTTGTGTTCAAATGCAACTTTTTCTTCATTCTTTCTTTATACTATCGGCCAAATAGTCTGCTGTTTGTGGTGTTTTTTTCAAGTTGAAATTAAATTACTGATATTGTAATTCAATACCATATTTTAAAATTGATTTACTTTGTAAAAATAGCTTGGAGTGCGGTTAGATATACTGGCTAGACTGTGCGACTTTCTGAGATATCACCTGCGGGAGACTAAAAATAAAATTTATCTGTACTCAATTACAAGATTGTTGTGCTTGCCGCTAGACAGAGATGAAATGCCAGGAGTTTTAAGTTGTAGGGAGTTTTAACAACATAATGTTTAATACAATGCAAACTCTTTCTGAGACTGAAATGCAAGTGAATCCCAAGGTCATTCATTCATTCAGGTTTACAGCATATATTGTGTTTTCTTGCTTTTATTGAATGCTTTCAGTCATAGAGTTTGTTATCTCAGCTTGAATGCTTGATTATTCTAGTATTGTTTGAGGAAAGATTAGAAGTCAACCCATGTTTTTGGGTTTGTTGATCTTTCTCAAATAAATTAAATTTATCTCAAATAACTTGTTTGCGTGTTTGGTCTTGTTTGATCCTTGTTGGCTCTCATCAGTGAGACACTGGGTTTCACTTTTCTGTTCCTTTGGTGGTCACAATTTCAGAGGCCTGTAATCTTAATCCAGGAATTTACACAGTTTTTTTTAAAACCAGTTTTATTCTTCTCACTGTTTTTTTGGCTCTTGATATTGGTAAAAAACCTGATGACTGATTATGAGAGGTATTATACTACTTCTAACCTCTAGTAATGTCTGCGTACTTCTGATGAATACTGCAGAAGGGTAGAAATTCCTGAAATCAAAGCAAATATCTTAATCAGAATACAAGGAAACTAACTTAAAAAAAAAAAAATCAGGAAACTGAACTATAGCATCTAATTATCAATTTTTCAAGATTCAAAAATATAGTTGTATTTCTCTTCCATATCCGTATGGAAACTATGACACTACATATTTAGCTCAAAAGAGTGTTTGAAATTCAATAGAGGAGAAGGAAATTGTAGTAGAGAAATGTTGAATGTATAAAATACTGGAGCAGAAAGTAGAACAAAGAAGTAGGATTCGTGGTAGAGTATAAAATGTGCCATATAGTCTGTAACATATACTGTAGCATCTATGGATATATACATACACACACGCGCATCATACAGGTAATTTATTACCTGGAGTACATTTGTTTCAGCTCATTAATTTTATTTTATTGGTTCCTCCCTTTTTCTTTCACTCAGCCTCATCTCACATACACATCATTATTTTCAACAATATCATTAGTGATATGGGCTCTAGTAAAAATAATAGAACCTTTTAATACTGCTATTGGAAGAGTTGTTTCGTTGACTGAATTTCTCGTCTTTGGGAAGAAAGGCTGACTGGGGGGAAATGCCACCAAATACATGCAGTTTGGGTACGTACTTGGCACTGGAGCATTTTAAAGAAAGGTGCTTTTCTTTAGTATTTGGTCTTTGGTTTTAGTTCAGTTAGAAACTTCCATGTTGATTGAGCTGTGTTTGTTTCAGTTCATGGTTCAAAAGCATTGATAGGAAACTAGTAAGCATTTCAAGTTTTCTGAAGTTTATGTGAAATTTCAATACTTAGTCTGTACCCCACAAAAGGACAACACAGCACCTGAGGCATCATGACCTGGCTTCACAACCACAGAAACCGAACAACCCTCTCCTATTACCCAATAACCTATACAGAAATAGGTAGATAACTTTTTCACAGAAGTAAAGATGACAGATTTCAGTATTGGTTATAATTAACACCTACGATGTACCCATATCTCAAACCTATAAACCTGAGCACCAAAACTACTTAGATATGGGAGCAGAGTTCTGGTCTGTAGTCAACTCCAGTCATAGTAACAACAAGTTTAACTTCTTAGTGGGTTAGATTTTGAAAAACTGAGAAGTAAAATAAATAAACAAGTTCCTTATTTTGTTGCTGCAATGTCTAGTGAGGGCACTGGCAGTAGGCTCCAAAAAAAAAGTCAAGTCACCATATTAGAAAATGTTTCTGTCAGGTACTTTATTTTAGAATTAAGTTACTGTTTTATGAAGTGCATCTGTACTTTTCATAGATCATGAAACTTAGAACTGTAGAGCTTGAATTTATCTTACCTAACAGCAGTTTATAATAGAAGAGCAAATGAACTTTTAACAGTGGAAAAGAGAAAACTTTAATACAGTGCACAGAAAGCATATTTTAATTTACAAATCACTTCTTGGTTGTTCCAATGACCCTTTAAGTCCTGATTCTAGCAATACAGAAGGTATAAAAAAGTGCTTTTAACCGTTGCATTTAAGAAGTTGGTTTTTATTTCCCTTTGGAGACATTACATCTATCAGATTGCACTGTTGCTCATTCATTGTGCTCAAGTGCAGTATTTGATGTAGCTGATGTTGCATCTCCAAAATCATCAAGCATCTCCATTGGTCAAGGCTGGATGTGAAATATTGTAGGGCTCATAACAAATTCTTCTCTGTATGTCTGTTTACTTTAATGCCATTTTGCCAACTATTTCAAGGTGATACGAGCACGTGCTGTGTGGAAAAAGTGGGCTGCTTCAGTAGTGACTATGAGGGAAAATAAGTGATCAAACTGCATAAAGACATTTCAAGGTTGTTCCCTTGGGAAGATTTTGTTTTAAATAATAATTTTAAAAGGTTATATAAATAGATGATGGGACTATAAACCTTTCAAGACAGTGACAATTATTGAATCAGTTTCCAAACAATATTCCTGAAATAACTGTAGCAAAAGTTTACTTTCATCTCTTGTTGCAGTACATTTATGACAAGATGCCAGTATACGTAGTGGAACTTGCGTTGTCTCTCTCTCTTGAGGACTGAACAAACTTGACAGTCCTGAGAGAATTATGAGGGCTTTATGATGACAATCTAGTGAAGAAAAAAAAGAAAAAAAAGCTTGACTGAACAAAAGATAACAAATATAAGGAAGTAACAGACAAAGTATATGTAAAGTGAAATGCATAGAGGCTGAGACTGATGTTTAAGATTTAAGATAGTTCTGTTGCATTTTGGAATTTGTTGGTTTTTAACCAAGAATCAGTCAAGGCTCTTAAATCATAGAATGGTTTGCGTTGGAAGGGACCTTCAAAGGTCATCTAGTCCAACCCCCCTGCAAGGAGCAGGGACATCCCCCACTAGATCAGGTTGCTCAGAGCCCCGTCCAACCCGACCTTGAATGTTTCCAGGGATGGGGCATCCACCACCTCTCTTGGGAACCTGGGCCAGTGTTCTACCACCCTCATTGTAAAAACTTCGTCCTTATATCTAGTCTAAATCTACCATATTTTAGTTTAAAACCACTACCCCTCATCCTATCACAACAGACCCTACTGAAGAGTTTCTCTCTGTCTTTCCTGTAGGCCCCCTTGAGGCACTGGAAGGCTGCTATAAGGCCCAACTCTCTCAGCCTATCATCATAGGAAAGGTGCTCCAACCCTCTGATCATTTTCGTGGCCTCCTCTGGACTCTCTCCAACAGGTCCGTGTCTTTCTTATGTTGGGGGATCCAGGGCTGGACACAGTACTGCAGGTGGGGTCTCAAGAGAGCGGAGCAGAGGGGCAGAATCCCCTCCCTTGACCTGCTGCCCATGCTGCTTTTGATGCAGCCCAGGATGCGGTTGGTTTTCTGGGGTCTGTTGCTAAATGAAATAAAAAACTCCTGGCATTTAATCACTATGAATTTTAACTCTATTTCTATGTCCACATGCCAGATAATTGAAATTTGAATATATACACAATTTTCATCTCTAAGATACTAAGTATAGAGTGAAATACATTCCAAACACATTGCTTTCTGATCTGACAAAATTATTTAGTTGGCAGGAAGAAAACAGGAAAAAAGTCTGTAATGAATGCTCTTGAATACTCTTACAGCTTCATTGCTTCTGCTTTGCTTCATGGTCCTTTTATTTCAGTGCAGTAAATCATCAAATGAGATTCTTATATTGTGTTTTATTGCATTTAAAAGATGAAATGGAATTTGAGAGATTCCTCAGAGTTCTAATCTATTCCCTCTCGTTTCCTTCCTGGGTTTTTTCCTACTCTTCAGTGTCTGTTTTGGCTTCTGACCTATTCTCTCCAATCTCTCATTTTTATAGAATGTTTGTAATGAAGTATGTACAGTGTTGCTTGGGAAAAACATGCCAGAGTGATTCTTCTTTATTTTTAAAGTGTGTTTGATTCTATCTAGCAGCTGCAGGCCCCTTTTTTCACAAAAGAATCTGATTACTGAGTGTGATTAAAATGAATTTTTCTTTATATGGTGAACTGTTTTCCCCAACTGTGAATCTGACAAGCACATGTTTTTCTGAGTATCAGTGTAATACTTAAAGTTGTAAAGGCACAATCATCACAAGACTTTTTATTTACTATTGTCCAATACAAACAGTGGAGAGTGAAAGAAACTAATGAGGTCTTTGATAATCAATTCTTATCAGAAAAGTGTTGGGCAGAAGGTGGTTTTTCAATTACCATCAGTTGTTCAGTAGCTGTACACATAGGCTGTTTTTTTTCATCTAGAAGTGCTGATTTTATCTTTATTTTAAGAAAGATTAACTTACATTTGAATGCTTGAAATGAAAATTAAAACTGTTCCTACTTGGACAGCTTTCTTGACAACTGGCATTATTTTGTCTTGCGTGATTTTACATGTAAACACTGTCACATAACTACTGAACTAAATATTTTGAAGGAGAAACTCAAAGGTAGGCAAGTCCAGGCAACTGGCATGTTGGGGGAATTGAGGGTGGGATATTTGTTTTTAAGGAGTCAATGAGAATAGAAGAGCAAGTACTGTGTAGAATAGCCTAGCCGTTCTCTAGGGAAATGATGCTTCCAAATGTCCAAAGAAATTGGAAGAAAGCATCTGGGTGGCGATGAGAGAGGGGGAGGGAAAGACAGGGACAGAGACTTTTAATGTAATCAGTTGCATCCAAATATTAGCTTTAGGTTTTAAAATAGACCAGTTGGAGACTGAGCAGTTTGGGAGGCTGAGGCATTGAATCCATTTGGATTTTTTGATCCCTTTGTCTCTCCTGCTTGTGTCTCAGAAATCAAGTCCTTTCAGGGTTTCTCTTGCCCCACAGTTGTAATTATTGAGGTAATGTCCTGAAGGACAGAGTGGTCTTAAAAAAGCAGAAGCAAACTTTGCCATATAATACTGGTGGTTTGTAACAGATTATTAACACATTTTGGTGTTTTTACTTGTCCAGATAGAGCATAGTCAAAAATCCTGAGTTCAGACTTACCTTGAGTTGACAGGGCAAGTCAGCCAGTAATGAATAGTTGTCTCTAAGTACGGCAGAGTAAAGAGTAGTTTTCAAATGGTGTTATACTTCACTTTCCCCAACATTTTTTTTTAAAATTTTCTTTAAAGCTGTCTTATAAACTGTATACATCTGATTGTAAACTGATCTCTATTTTCTGAAAGAAATCATTAATAAGCTGTATTTTTTGTTGTGCTTCATCTCTTTATGAATTCCAGAAGTAATATCATAGAATTAATTCTCTAAGTGATAGGGAGAATTATAAAAGCAAGTTGCTACTCAGTAGTTTTACAGAGAGGTGAGGTGAGATGAGACTGTTGGAGAATCCTGGAAAAGTTGCATCCAAGATCTGGGAGCAGTCTCTCTGCTCGCTGCTACAGAGGGAGGATGATGCTCTGCTATAGAAAGAAATGTTAGGATTACATGAAGTTTCCTTATCTTTCAGGTAAAGCACATTCTATTCACCTCTTGTTCCTTTTCATGAATTTCCTAGTATGGAAAATGGGGAAACAGAAGAAAAAAAATATATATTTATGATCTTAACTTCTATGGACTTGTCTTCCTTAGAAAACATGTCCCTTGTACAAAAGGCAGAGATATATAGATTATACTCCATCTTAGGGACTGCATCTTAAATGTGCCTGGGCTAAGTCCGGGAAAGGTGGTGTGGGCTAGCTGGCTAGTTGATGTGGGCTAATCAGCCAATTGGAAAATACTGGCTTCTCTTCATCATTCTGTCCATGTGTCATTGACTTCTCATGTTGAGCCTTTGCAGTTAAAGAAAGGGTTTTCATGATTTGTGCTCAGCAAAAGAAAAAAATGAGCAACTTTTTCAGCGTGCCAAAGCCACAGGATAGGCACAGGGCCAGCAATGCCAACTGTTGCCTTGGAAATATTTGTGTAAAGTGCTTTGCTGTAACTTTGGAACTTAGATGCCAAAATTCCTCTTCAGAGGCCAGCCGCACGTGTGTTTGCATGTGGTGAAAGTGGAGGAATGGCAGACAGTTTCACTAAAAAATGTAGTAGGCTCCTGAGACTATAGGGAAGAGTTTACTTAAAGGATAAATATTACAAGGTAGCTTCATATCCTGTTAGTGAGCCAGGATTCTCTAAAAATTGTCACATTGCACCATCTTCTGAGCAAACCCTGTATTGCAAACGGTCAAGCCTAAAGTCAAGTAACTAACGAAATTCACCCTGAGAAAATCCTACATAGAAAATGAAGTGTGTGTGGCCCTGTTGATAGAGATCTCCTGTTACTGCACAGATTGAAGGAATGTTGACACAGTTCCTATAATCTTTGACTGTAAGCTATTCAATCCTTGGTTCCTCTAGTTCTGAGACATCTAGCACTGATCAGTTGAGACTGCGGTTTAGAGAAACTGCATTGCTCTTAATATCACAAAATGTTTTCTGGGCTGTATGTTTGGCAGTACATTACAGGAATATTGCAATATTTCTGTAATAATCTGTTTTGCAATGTAATAGAGATGCTTACGATGCTTTAAAGCTTGAAAATCATGTGACCAAAGGGTAGCAGCTTTATAACTGCACGCAAATCGATGGGGTTATAGAAAACCAAGAGCAGAAAAATCAGAAAACACATACGAGGAAATTATGTCAGGTGGCCTCATATACATAAAACCTAAAAATAATATGCATACAAAACCATAAAGTTCAGAAGACAGGTGTATCTCCAGAAGAAAAGAGAAAGCTTGGTAAGAGATGAAAGCCTTACGAGTGTGTAATTTCGATAATATACCTATCTATCAGTCACACAATGGTTCTGAAGGATGCTTCATGCTCAAAGGAAGGAGAACAGAGGACATTTCCGTTTCAGATCACTGCAGTTAAAGTTAGGTGCCATTCTGGTTTTTTTATGTAATTTTTACTAGTTGTTGTAATTGACTGGAATTTATTGAACTTCTTTTGCAGAAGTTCAGTTTAATCTCTCCAAGAATTAATTTTAACCAATAAAATGAAGCTTCCCCATAGGAAGGATGTATGCTGAAAAATAGAAATAAATTTATTGCAGTTTATTCAGCAAGCAATTTTTATGCTGTCCACGGTCAGAGAAAATCAGCTAATTTCAGTTCAGGATTTTGCTTTTGAAGCCCAGGCATTTAGCATGTATTTAGTATCATGCACCCCACCTCTGACTGAGTCTAGGGTCAGGTGGGGAGCAACAAAATTACATCATGCGATAACCATGTATGGAAATAGGCATGTAGAGGAGATAAGGTTAGCCTCACATGGAACTTCATTGATTCCCTTTGAGGAAATTACCTTGGACGTTCCAGGCATGTGCAACTCCTTTCACATCAAAAGATTTATTTTCACTCTTCAACTAATTCAGCACGTACTGTAGAAAAGTTGTTTTTTTAAGTTCCTCAACCAAGAAGCCAGGAAAAAGAGAAGGTGACAGCATGAGCCAGTTGACTAGGTAGCTCAATAAGCTTTGAATTTCTATGCATCTTGTTGACTTAGTGGAGATACTGCCCAACACAGACTAGTCTATTAACTAGCCTGAGCGTTGAAATAATTGAGCCGAAGTCCTTCCTGTAATGTAGTTTTTTCTACTGTGGCATCAGGGAAATATTTTAATTTTTTTCCTGTGACAGTAGTCAATAGCTATAGTATTGCTTTTTCTGCCTTGTAGGTGTGTTATGAAGCTGAATGCACCAGCGATGCAGTTACATTACCGAAAGTAACATTGCTAAAGTAACGGAAGGGATTTTTATGGGCTAGTCAGTTCTTATGCTGTTTGCCTAAATATCTCCAACTGGCAGATAGAGACATGATAGTGTTTAAGCTGAACCTTCAGTCTTTCCTAGAATTTATTTCATGGAGTAAGTGGTATCCCTGCTTCCCATACATTACATTACATAAAATGTCATTGCTGGTCCAGTTCATGTAGAGGTTATCTCCCAGTCTAAAGAGAAAAAAGGTGGTTTAAGGGCCAGGGCTTTAAAAGAAAGAAAATAGTATGATTTGGGGAGAAAAGTAATAGCACAAATAATCATCATTCTGCCAGTCAGAGTGATGATAAAAGGCACAGAGCAGTACAAGGTCAGAGACAAGAGAGGGTGGCTCCCTCCCTCCCTTTGCAAGCGAGCCAACTGTGTGTGAAGCTGTCAGGGTCCCTGATAAGCAAAGATGCTACACAGCCATTGCACCTACTCATGTTTGGAGAAACAGAGGAAAAGTGGAGGGTAACACCTCATCAGAGAGTATCTCTAGCGTTTCCTCTCACCTAATAGTGTCTAAACATCGCAATTCTCTCCAGTTGGCTTTTTTTCTGTCTTCCTGTTAGGTGTGCAATTTCCTTTTGCGAATTGCTAGTTTCCTTTCACATGATTTTTCACTGCTGTACAAATAATATGGAAGAAAAAAAAAACCTAAACTAAACTTTAGTACTAAAACCAATGAAGAACTAGTTTCTCTAGAAAATTAAGTTGTGCTGTTCTATTGCTTAAATTCAAGTATCTGCTCAAATTTTATTTTGATGTTTTCTAGCACTTAAGATTTTAATTTCATGATAGTTCCTGTCATCACTTCATCCTAAAATAGATTATTTTGAAATTAATCCAGGATGCGAGTGTGTCATTGCTTTTATTTTTTACAAGTTGAAACAAACTTTCATATCAACAGATCCAAACAGGGTCACCAGCCTCTGCACAACCTGATTCCTAGCCATACGGTTGCACATATAATCATTTGGTGTAAGAAACAAATACTTTATTAATTCTGTTTTCCATGGCACCTTAATAACAGATCTCTCAGTATCTCCTCTTCAGACAGAGGTTGAAGCTTGAGTTTTCACTGAAGGAGAAGATGCAGTTCTCCAAATGTGGTTTTTAAATCCATTATCCCCCAAGCTGACCTCTTTAATTTACAAGCTCTCATTCAAATTGCTCTCTGACTTTTCTCTGCTTCATGCCCTTCCCATTTTGTCCTGTTTCCCCTTACACGTATTTATCTTTGTGTTGTTTTTAAGTTTAAGGCCGTATCTTATTATAAAATTTAGAAAGTGTACTAGTTACCACAGCCTTGACATAGAAATTAGTAGACTATCTCATCACACAAATACATATATGCAAATCTTCAGTCTGTCTCAGCAGTTGTGGTTCACGGCAGGAAGAGCTACTGAGTTTATCAAACTGAGGAATGTAGCTGCATGCTGCAAGCTGAAAGAATGCTGCGTTTTTTTCTTTCTTATGCTATTTTTTAAATAAGCAAACTTCAGGACATGATTTCTTTAGAGAACAGGAAAGAAATACAGAAAGTGCAATTTTCTCCTAATACCCTTTTTGATAACTATGGAAATGGTGGTATATTTAAAGATATGCTTGAGATAATTGTTTATAACTAGGTGTTTTCGGAAGTGTCCCATGCCTTGTTTACTGATAAAGCTTTTAATACAATTTGCAGGCTGAAGGAGGGTACAAAGGCAGGGGAATTCTGTCATCTCTGCAGTTGTTATGTTTGCAAACCGTGTGGCTCTCAAAGGCTGGTCCGGTGTGTTTGTGTTGAGACACTCACCCGCAGTTTCTGTTCTTCAAACCTGGCCTCTTCTGTGCTCAGGTCTTCCTTTTCATTCCCTACTGTAGACTTGATTAGGGTTTTAGATACAGCTTTATATTTTGTAAACCACTCTACTAGTTAAGGACCCATGCCTGTTTTCTCTCAGTTGAGGCTGTGTGCCACCTTTTACCCCAAGCAAACTTCAAATTCCATGTGAAGACTGTGAGAAGGCGCCAATGATGGTGTCAGTTTATCGGTGTCTGTTCTGATGTGCCTCTTGCACGTGTCTTGGCATTAGTTGCATGTTGTTTGAGGAATTTGTATTTTACAGTTTTAAAAATGGGTATTCAATACCAGTGCTTTCCAAACAAGAGCAGAATAAATGAGGTTATGATGGTTACTGGCAACAGCGATGTGCTGCTGTAGGAGAACAGCATGACTGAGAGCCTGAAGGATAAGCAGTAGTGACCCTCTCCTTCTGATCCCTACAAGTTTATTTGTATAAACGAGGGCACAAGGCTGCTGCGTGACCAAAGCAGGAGTGACAGTGAATAGGGCAAAAATGTTGGTAGCTTTATTATTAATGTTTTAAAGTTAATATTTGCTGCAAAAAGATGTTCCAAGTAGGTGGTCAGACAGGTCTCCTATAGGATAGGGGAGATAAAATTAACACCTGCCTCACACTCACAGATGTCTTAGTGTGCAGATTCACTGCCAAGCTTGGTGGTTACCTCCTTGCATTTCCTGCAGATTATTGATTTGGTAGGAAACAAAAATATATTCCTCCTCTGAAGTGAATTTTCTCACCCCATGACCCACTAGCTGGTTTAGGGTTTGTTCCCCATTTGCTTAGCTCGTTATGTCATTTTGAGTTGTTAGGGAGGTTTTGTGTTTTGGGTTTTTTTTTCTTCTGCAAAATAGATATCAAATGCAAATAATCATGAGATGAAGTTTGTTCCTTGGCCCACCAAGCTAGCAAGGGATTTGTGCGTTGACCTAGAAATTCACAACTGAATGAAGGCAATTCGAAGCTGATACGCTGCTAATTATCTATTGCTAGGCAGCCTCATGTAATGGCCCCGAAAGAAAGAATCAAAATATAGTGTCCTTTCATCCTCTACAAGAAAACAACCCAGATGTCTGAGCGCTGGGATGTGTGAGCCCCTTTCATAGAAAGGACATCTTGATACGACAGTGTCGGTAACTAGTTTAGACTCAAAGAAAGAAAAAAGATGACCTCTATCTAAAAAGACGTGCTAGATGGAAGGTAGACTTTAGTTTTTGTGAACCAGATGCAGTGAGGACACCAAGACAGGATCTTTTGTTCTTTTGGAGTACAAAAATAAGATTGACACTTCTGTGTTTTCTCTTCTGGAAAAAGATGTAAAATAAACCCCACAAAGTTGTTAAAATATGGTCTATGTTTCCTTAGCAGAGAAAGTACAGTTTATTCGAACGTAGCATGCTATATATAAACATAATTGATTTTTAAAGTTAAAAATGTTTTTCCTTTTATAAATATGCTTTTGACAACTCATCTTTTGAAGCATTCAATAGGATTAATACTATACTTTTTTTTTTAAATAGCATATTGCTGAATTCTGAAAACACAATATCCTATCAGGAAAGTTAGTCTATGTGTTCTGAGAGTTTTAATTTCTGTCCTGAATTTTCTGATACTGACAAAACCACAATGTAACAAACACTGAAGTAGATACTGTCCAAATATTGTGCTTTACAGCATAGAATATTTTACATACATTCTTCTTCTAAAATACATTTTCAGCATTTGAAATTATAAAAAAAGAAATTAATGCAAAACAAATCAAAACCTTCATTAGAAATTGGCACACAAAAAGAAAATACCATGCGTATGTAGTATTATATGCTGTTTTCAAGTGATTCTTTTCCTGTGTATTCTTGATTTTTAGCATTAATTTTAAATAAAACATAAACATGCTTATATAAATGGGATATCTTGTTACACAGTGGATGTGTTTTTTTCTTACCATATTTCTACTGTACATGAGAGAAAGCTGGTAATCTTCAGCTGAGGTCAAATATCAATATGATATAAAAAATTCATTTTTAAAGTTATATTCAAGGAATGTAATTATATGATTGTTTTTAAATTGAATGCATGGTGATTATCCCAAGAATAGTTAAATTAAACGCATACTGACAGATGGTTGGTGGGCAAAGACAAATCCATTAATAACCTGACACATTGTGATCAGCATTAAAATATCACATATCTATGCACTGTGAAAATGATTGCAAATTATATTAGCATTGTGTTTTGACAAAGAGATTTCTTTCTGTTGGCACATACTTAATAACCCAAAGACACCTTAGCCCTAATATTTCTTAACTTGCGCTGTTCAATTGAATATACTGTTAAAAATGGGTATTGTCACAGTACTGGCAGTGATGGTGGTTGAATAGCAACCATATTCTATGCTTCTCTGATTTTATTTTAAAGTAAATTTAGTAATTTAATTTCTGAATATAGAAATGAAGTTATTTCTGCAGAGAATATTCTGTTGCCAACGATATTTATGGGCAAATATTTCTGTCTGTGCAGTTCTGTTGAAGGTTCTTCTCTTATTCATTTTCATTTACTGAAAATATAAAAGCTCTTTTTATAAACATTAGCATTACTGCCAACAGAGAAAAGAAAAAAGATTATGAAATCTTATACAACCATTTATCACTTTACCACTGCATTTTATAAATAACAGATACACTTTTGTTACAAACCTGAACCTTTGAAACATATTATTGGGTTTTTTTTTAATGTATTAGGCATAACAAAATAATTCACTTATGCAAAATTCTCTAATTTTTGTAGTGCAGGAAGACACTCTTGTGCTCTATTAGCATAGTGGCTCAGAGAGAAGTATTCTCTATAATAGAGGGCTGCTAAAATCTGTGTAGTCTGTACTGCTTTCTGGAGATGTTCCTTATTTTCATGAAACTCCACTCAAAGTTTAGTTTCACAATATTTGTAGTCATCAGGGCAACTTCACAACAACAACACATGCTCCAGCCCTTCCAATATTGACAGGAACTTCCTAAAAAAGGGAAGAAAGAAAAAAAAGAAAAGAAAAGAAAACCAAGGAGATACTTTTAGTAGACTCCTGTGGATAGGACTAGAAGGAATTACTTGCAGATTAAAAGGGAAGCAATTTGTTTATTCAAACTAATGTACTGCTAAAAAAAAAAAAAAAATGGATGTAACTAGGACTCTGAAAACACAGTTTTGACTTTTGGGGAAAAGGCTTAAGCAGCTACTGAGAGTTACGAGAGTGCAGGCTGATGATGTTGCTCTTAACTTCTCTAAAAGACCTTCAGAACTGATGTTCCAAAAACGCGGACTGCGCGTAGCTACAAAAGGACTTTGGCAGTTTTACGTATTTCCTCTTGGTCTCAATGGTGATGGTGATGAACATGAGAACTTAGAAGTGCCTCCAGCAGAGGGCATTGCTGGCCAAGGCATGGGTACGCCAGTGCCAACACATGGAAGCATTTCAAGCACAAAATTATTTGTGCAACCTGGTTTGCTTGTCCATGCACTGCCTCTGCCCTTTAGTCTGAAACATTTTATACAGTTATTTCACAGGTGAGGCAACCAATATTTGATACAAGCCCAACTACAGTATTACCACATCCTAATATAGAACATTTCACAAAAACAGTGATAATTTTGCAACATAATAATTTTTACTTTGCCCATTATTCAGACAGAATTTTTCCTGTCTGCAGTAAGAATTCCTACTGTTTATTAGGTAATCCTTCTTATTACCTCTGTCCACTCATTATTTTGAGCATCGTAGGACTCCACGGTATCCAGGTATGTGTGGCCATCATAGCCTCCAACAGCATATAATCTGTCCCCCAGAGGACAAATTCCAACAGCATCCCGTGGTACGCTCAAGGGGGCCACTGTTGTCCAAGCATCTGTTTTAGGATCATACCTAGGATGTTTTATGATCAAAATTAGAAAAATACATTGTAGAAATGCGTTTCAGATTGAAATTACTGATATTTGCTTCTTTTCTCCTGTACTCCATTAACTAGTACCGAGAATTATGAGTAAATATTTAGCTTACCCACTAGAGGGGTCTTCACACACATGAAAAATGCCCATATCTTTGCTTTTTTATTACAGTCTCTCCATTTCAATCAGATTAAACAATCAACACATTTTGAACATAATTGGGCCTGAAGGAATGACCACATGGCTATCAGTTGACTGAGCAAAGTTAATTTCAATATATTCTTTTTTCTCTCTCCGTAGACATTTTTGTTTTCTGTTTCTTGTCAGAACTAATGTTTTATGAAAATTTCACTGTAAAATAAGTTAAATATCTCATATGGTTATTGAAAGTTTGTAACACAAAACGTGTGGCAGTATCTTACATCAGTGTTGTTTTTATTTCCAGTATATATCTCAGTTTCCAATATAAATTCAAGTGAACTCTGGGATGGTTCCAGCTTTACATCATCTAACTGAGAACAAAACTTAGCTGTTGTTATTCACAACAGGGAGCTGAATACTTGCGTGATTTGGGGACAAGAAAGGAAATCTGAGGAAGAGTGTCAGTGGACACCCATGGCCCATTTAAGAGCCAGAGTCGCCCTCACTCTATTGTGGTCCCTTCTCACCCAGGGCTCGTGTTCTCTTGTCCTCCTACATTTGTGCTACGTGCCACCACAGTGGCAAAGCAACATTTGACAACACAGTACTTTGGTCTTTGCAGAGAAATATCCAGTGTGTACATTTTAAGAACTGTGCTTGTCAGTGAACAATACAAAAATGGGATGAAATAGGGATCAGATAAACAATATTTTCATTTTAAAAGGTAATTACTTTCAGACATGGATATAAAACCAGGATCTCACTGCTGACAGTTGCGTGCTACCAAAATCCTTTAGCCAATGTATGAATGCCCTATTTAGTTTGAGTGTGAATTCAAGCTGAAGAAGTTTGCTTTACTGCGTGTCTACTTTTTTCTGCTTGCTAAATCTGACCTGTAGCATATGTTTTATCCCAATTTCCTATAGCAATATAGTTTCTTACAGAAACAAGGCGCTTTCTATTGGTTTCCATTAGAAAATACTTGTGTAGTGACTATTGCCTGTTTAAGTATGGGATGTTTATTATATTTTTAACCTTTTGGTCATTATCCACCAAATTATTGTAGGAAGAAACAAATGAAAATTATTTAGTTCCTACAATATATGACACAAGTAGCCCAAACCTGAGTTTTGGCACATAAGAAATAAAAAAGTCACATGTTGAATTTGTCTTCCTTGTTAAGTTGTCTTTACTGGGCAGCTCAAATGGAACAGAGAGCTGGAAGGAATTTGCTTCTGAGGGTTAGTTGTTCTATTATCACAAGAGCACTGGAAATCAGTTATGCTGCTCAAAATATTATTTTAAAAAGCATGTGTTTTACAAACATAACATTCCAATTGTGAAGAGATTTCCCTTGCTTCTCTGAATTATTTTATATTTCCTTCCTGGAATGTATAAAAAAAAGGTTAAAAGAAAAAAAATTCCTTACCTTTCTACACAATCGGAAAGTCGAGAACAGTGGTTGGAAGCAGGTGCATCGTGACCTCCCACAGCGTATAAAAACCCATTGTACGTTGCAACACCAACACCACCTCTTCGTTTTGACATCGATGCGCAGAGACTCCACTTGTTTGTGTGTGGATCAAAACATTCCATTGATTTTAAGCAGGAGCTCCCATCTCGTCCACCAACAGCGTACAGTCTGGGATAATTACCCACAAGAAGGCAAACAAGTTTGGTCTTTAGTCTCTCATTTTAATAGCAATTTTATTTTATTAACTTTGAAATTATCTTTATGCCCATTATTTGCCATCTGACAGCTAGACTCTGGAACTTTCTTTGCACAAAAGGTTTTGTAGGCTATGTGGAGGAGGTTATATTCTTCATTTGCAGTGTAAAACTAAGCTTAAAAATGGATATCAGCTTCTTTAAATGTGAGTTATAGATGGAATTCAATTGGAAGATGTTACATATGTTTGAAACATATGGGTAGTATTCACTCTGACAGGCTTATGGATTGACATCTCAGTATCACATTGAGCATTTTTCTTATACTGTTAGTATGTAAAAGAACTTTAATAACATCATTATATAGAAAAACATATGTCAAAAATACATTAACTCCATTTTCAGCGATGTCTGAATTTAAGAAAATCTGCTGGACAGAAGTTACCATACAGGTATGTCAGCTTGTTTGTTCAGCCTAAAAGCACTTTGCAAAAAAAAACCTGGAGATTTAAACCAGCTGATGTTGGGACAACATGTAAGAAGAAATGGTGGAAATTCACATTAAGAAGCGTAGAGTTTTTGTGGCTTTTTGTCAATAAGTTTTACAAAGCCTGAATTTCTTTTGCATTTCAAGCTTATGTGGATGCTGCTAGACTATGATAGTACACGTACTGGATGTAACAGCAGATGTATTTAGATGTCGAGTCTGCCAGTTTTCCAGATCCCTGTCCAATCCTGGCTATTACTTATGCCATGGAACTGAATTTACTTAGTGGAACTAATTAGAGACATAGGGAACACGTTGACTTGTCCAGAGTAAGTCGCCTAAAACAGATCAGTTGAATTTTGCTTGAGAAGTGCCTGTTTTTCTCCAGTGACTGGAAAAACTTGTAGACCTCTCTGATGTATAGTTTAACTAGAAAATTCTTGTCCACTGTTAGAAGAACACAAAATTTCTAGCTCGCTCTTCTAAAGTTTGTGAATGGAAGACAGATTTGAGTTCTGTTGTGCAGTTTGCTGCTTAACCCATAAAATTCTGGAGGATCTGATTTGTTTTCTTTTCACATTATGCCATTAGATACAGTGCACTTGTTTACACAGCTTTCACAGAGAGGGGAAATAACTGTATATACAAAGAGATTGGTTGGGATTTTTTGTTTTCTGTAACATGTCTGGAAACATGGTAGAGTTTCCCATTCTCTAAGGAAAAGAACAAATATACCGTTATTGACTGATGTTTTCAATAGACCATTTATCGACCAGAAAGTGTTGCTCCACAGAAACTTCGAATCTTTTCTGGTGGGGCTGACTAGAAAAAAAAAAAATATGGCATGACTTAGGGAAGCAGGAAAAGGAGAAGCTTTCTGCTTGGTTACACCACAGCAGTAGCACTGAACGATGGACATCTGATCTCAGCTTCCCCTGGTATGCCAGAAATTGTATCACTGGACTAACAGATGTGATAGAAGCCAGGCTGGAGACAGCTTATGTCAGGAATGATGAGAACAGAGTCAGGATTGGGTTGGATTTCCTCTTTGACAAAGTGGTTTCCTGCATGTTGCTGTGGAATGTACCAACAGGAGTTTCTGGTGAGGTTCATGCTGAGAACATTTCCTCTGAGATACAACAGGAACCTGAACAGGCAGTTCTGCCTCTCCTGGACTTTTGAGTTAATGATTAAAATCGTGCCATGTTTGAATGCAAAACCCTGACTTATATGTGAAGAAGTTTTGCATTTGCAAAGGTCTGTTCACTGACAGATTTGTTTCTGCTCTTTGTCCTTTTCTTTCTCTGGAATTCAAGAAGTGAATGGGGAAGCCAGTGATAAAGTTTTGGGATAAATGCAGTTGTCTGCATGCAACTGTAGTGTTCCCAGTCCCTACAAACTGTCATCACTAAGAGATTGCCAGAGATTTAAATAAGAAGGAAGTTTGGCTCAAGCCATGCTCTCCAAAGTGGCCTGGGGCCTTTTACAGGGGTTTTGTATTTCTAGCACCAGACTATGTTGCTATCTATAACTTAAAAGGGCTAAAATACAGTTAAAACATGACTGACCACACAACAGGGGAAAAGCTTTTCTTTCTTATTTTTGTGCATTACATTTTCTCATTGTTTTCTTGAGGTGATTAATTACTATAAGACTGAAAACAAAATTGAAGAAACTATTTCCAAGGAAGGAAGCAAATGAAAAACCGAAGAGAGTTTTTCCTGTTGACATACTTGCTATTTAATGCGGCAACCCCGACGGTGCTTCTAGGGGTTGACATGCTAGCAACGTAATTCCATTGCCGTGCTTGTGGGTCCCATCTTTCTACCGTATTAAGGTAACTCCATCCGTCGTGGCCACCAACAGCATACATTGGTCCTTCAAGCATTGCTACTCCTTAAAAGATAGAATTAGGGACAAATTACAGCATCTAATAATTTTAATGACCGATGGTGTATTGACTTCATACTTTAATTCCCTGTACGCAGATAAGCAATTTCAACTGGTATTAAACTTATTTTAAAGCTGCCTTATCATTTGGCAGAATAAACAAAGATATACAATGTTTTTCTGAATAAGCATTATCTTTCACCAACAGATTAGAGGAAAGCTGCTTTAGTTCTGATGTTCTCTTCTTGGACTTTTATCTCTTCCAGTTCTGTTGAGCTTGTTCTGAATTAAATTTGAGCCCCTGAAAGAGAAGCAATGCTTTTCTTCTTCTTTTTTTTTTTTTTAAAAAAAAAGGCAAAGATTGAGCCAGGTAATGAAAAATGTGTCCAAACCAACCACCTATCCCTTATTCTGAGCCAGCTGAAGCTCTGTAGTCCTGCCAGGGTGAAGCCTGAGTGGGTGAGGAGCTGGCTGTCCTTCCTAGCTAAAGTAGCGTAACGTTTTAATGCCTGGAAGGGGAGCACGCTTTGGGATAAGAGCTGGCTTGTATCTGCTGTCCTTGAGGCACAGGAGACTGAACTTGGCTGTCTCTGCAAAGCTCTGTGTGGACAAACGCTGTATCATTGTCCTTCAGAGAGAAGGGCTCTGGTGCCTCCCTTTTGGGGGAGTGTCTGCTGCTGTTTGCTTCCTTTGTTAGGTAAGGCAAAATGTTTGAATCTGGCTGCGTAAAAGTTTTCTAAATCTGTCTTTTCAGGCCTAAATATACATGGCCTGATTTTTTTTGAAAGCGCTAACTCTCCAGAAAATCACACTGAAGCTAACAGGAACTGTAAGTGTAAGGCAGCTGTGCAAACCAGGCTGTGCACAGATCGAAGCCTACCTTTGGGCGCTCAGATTTCCCCCTGTGACCCTTGTTGGGTAGAATTTATGCCCCCGCAGTTGGTAATTTTAAAGATTTCAATGAGAAATATTTAATTTCTTTTGTCTTCTTTCCCTTTGCTACTTAGTTGTATTTGCTTTTATAAATTTAACAGAATAGCTGGTGGTGACGCTACACTGTACTTTCTCCACTGCTTGGTGGAAAAGGTGGTAGAAGCCACAAAGATTTACTGAAAAATTCAGGGTCAATCTTTTTTTATTCATTGAAATAAAAATATTCTATGTCATTTGAACTTAGCAATGATTTCAAGCAATACCTGTTTCTGTAAACTTAAGAGAAGTTTTTGTAAGAACTGTGATATATAAATAATACAGAAATAATCATATTCCCTCCCCTACAGTCTCCTCAACTGTAAAATTATCCTTATTTTTCATAGTTCCAGAAATAAATTCTAGATTTTATATTACTCATTCACTGTGAATAATATTAAGGATTATTGTGCATCAAAGATAATCAGCCATGGCAGCGCTCTGCAAAACTTCTTGTAATTACATTAAAATTTAGTTATACTTTTTTCCTTACCATAGTGTTTTCTTCAGTGTGGGTAATTCTCTGATCTGATTTTCAGAGGTGTTTGTTATTTATGGGCTTAACTGAAGTCATAATTTTAAAAAACCCTGAAAAGCAGATTGCTATTGTATTACAGATGTGTCTCCTGACCACTAAATTGAACAACAAGTTGATTATTTTTACTGTTGCTTATATTTTGGAATTTTCTGAAAGCAAAACTAACTATGGAATACCAGTGCAAGTTAGGTGAATACTAATAAATATCATTGTCATTAAATATAGGGCAATAGGCAAAGATGTCTTTGAAAAATATCTTCTACATATATTGCTGCATGTTATTAAATGCTTTAAAAAGTTATGTCCACAGTGCTTGTGTCAATCAGTTAATTTGTATGTGACACAAGGTATTTACAAAGGAAAAGCACCTCTTACCTAAGCCGTGCCTGTGTGTTGACATAGGAGGCATTATAGTCCAAACTTTGGTGACAGGGTTGAAACATTCAACAATGTTGGAAGTTTTCAGACCATCTCTTCCTCCCACAATATAGAGCTTGTTGTCGATTACTGCGACTCCGAACTGCAATCGTCTGCCGTTCATGGTACCAATTTGTACCCAGCTGTTAGTCCTGAGGTCGTATTTCTCAATTGTGGTGGTACCTGTTAAAAATGTCGCTATTACCAGATAGCCATGAACTGGTCAGTGCCCAGGAGTCAGTAGTCGGTATAACCCAAAACGTTATTAAATTGTAAAATACTGAAATTCTATGTATGGACTTCTACTGTGGCTCCCTGAGAACTTCAGTTACAAAATGTGAACCTACTGAGAAAGGCGCATTAATTGCATGCATGTACAATTGTCCAATTTGTGAAATAAACTGGGGGCAAGAAAATGGAGAATTAAATGCCAGCAAATTTTTTAATACTGAAAATTTTGGAGATAAGTTAAATCTGTTACTCATTGAAATACTTGAGGGTAAGGTTTTTCTGAGTTTGTTTTTTTGGTTGTGTTTTTTTTTGTTTTGTTTTTTTAATTCCTTATGAATATGGTACCTCACATCTATGTACTCTTTAAGGATGCTTGTGCTTAAGCCCTTAGTGATATCAAACACTGAGAATGTACCCATGTGTCTGCCTGTCTGGGCAGGACTTGGGCTTGCATCTTCATGAATAATTTGAATATTTTCCTTTTTGTGATGGAGAGAGGCAGAAGGCTGCGTTGTGTGTGAGTACACACTTTTGCTTCCCTGAGGTTCACCTTTGCAGCTGCTTTGCAATAACTACTTTTCTGATGTAATATATAAGCTGTAGTTTCCATTTTTTCAGGTCGCTGAACCATTAGTAATGTTTTTACTGTGGCTATTCATAAAGCCCCCAGTGCTTTGCCATTCCAAACTGACACTTCTCCACGCGCTGGCTCCCGTCAGTCACTCAGCAGCCGTAATTGCTCCTTTGAGACCTGATTTAGTGCAGAGGGGAGATGGCTGAGCAACAACCAAGGTAGAAGAGGCAATTGACGGTTGCTGGGGCTCAGCTTCGGCTCAACCGAAGGCAACCAGATGAGAAAAACAGAGCTGATTTCCTGCCTGTTCCTTGACTGGGATTTGAGGCTAGAGAAGTAATATTTTGAGAATTACAATAGGCAGTTAGTGGCTAAGGAATGACTGCAGCAAAGCAACCACGCAACAAAGCAGAAAATAAAGGTAGCATTTTTTTTTAGAGATGTTTTCACACATAGAATCTGCTAGACTCAATAAATTCAGTGAAATAAGAGCTTATCTCATGATATCTTTTTTTTTTTTTTCTCCTTTACATGGTTTTCCAGATGCATAGACTGGGAAATAAACTACTAGATCCATCTGTAATAAAAGAAAGAAATTCTGCTTTTTCCCCTTTCCTGTCTTCTTTTATTCTGAGCAACTGGATTTCTTTGACTGTTCTTTCCACGTTGTTAGTCTGTGTGCTCTGCTTGGCTTTGATTCCTTCTCATTTATTCTATGCTAATATGTGAGTCCCCCAAAGTTCTCAGCTTCAAAAGAAGTATCTCGCATACTAACTAAAAACAGGAAAAATACATTAAGGTATGCAGTGTATTCATACAACCCTGAAGGCTGTAATTTTTACAGAGGCTTGAAGGTAGGTTTTGAAACTTAATGTGGTTTAGGCACATTCATGTTTTTCAAAATACCAGCCCAAAAGTAGCTCTTTGATCTTCTTTTGATCATTTGAAGTTGAGATTCGGCTTCATATACCACCTGAGATAAGCACAAAGCCCAACCTGGCGTTCCCTGAGAGTTTTCTTTATCACAGAAAGCGTGTTTTTGCCAGAGGTGGTGGTTACTCTCTTTTCAGAGCTGTTCTTCCAGAGCATCGCTGTCTCTTAGGCACTGTTTCCTTTATCTTACAATCCAGCACAGGCTCAAAGTATGAGTCAGAGCTGTAGAGGACAGCAGGGAGGAGAGGAAGTGCTGTTCTTCTTCACCATCAAAAGGCAAAAGTTCAAACAATTGGCTGTAGTCCAAGGTAATAAGGAAAAGAGGCACCAACAGGAAGGGCAAGGTTATTTCAACCCTTGCTGTGCATAACCTTTACCGAGAAAAACCTATTAGAATATTTTATTCTTATTTTGGTAGAAGTTAGTTTGAAGATAACCTTGAATTCGTGGTTGTTTTATATAATTCATTAAAAAAATCAGTGTCACTAAGGACACTATGCTAATTGGTACAGTATAACTTCATTTTGCTAAATTGTCCTAGGAATTAGTGTTTTCATGTTGTGATGGTGATGAATGTGGATTTTGCACTTGATTTGATTGCATAGAGATAGTAGGGTAGCACTGCAAGATCTCTCATACAGGAAAAATCTGTCATCAGCAAGTTTTTTGCAAACCATGAAGTGGATTCGCTTCTCTGTGATTCTGTTAAAAGTGAACTTACACAGGTAAAAGTAATACTGTTCTGCGAGTCACTGGACTTTTAAATAATTATAGTTCTTTGGCTTCAAGCTGTGGGTTTGAAGTTAAGGTTCCTGTAGAAAATTATTTAACATATTGCTTCCTAAACAGAGTAGTGCAATGTGTAAAGCTGATTGCAGTTGTGAAAATCAAATAATAAAACCTGGAATATATTTATAACATTTAACTTTCAACTCCAAACCTGAAAAAACTTGTGTGTTGAAACCCTGAAAAAAGCTGCATATACTGTCGCACTCATGAAAAAGTGCAAACCCTTCCATCTGAAATTTGATAATAAGGATTGATAAGCTTTAACTAGGAGTTCTCAGAAGTTCAGTAATGCTTTTTGGTTTTATTTTCTTCCTTCTTAAAAATTCTTCCGGCTTCCTAATTTTTGTCAAAAAATGGAGCCCAGGTTTCCAAAACAACATTAAGCGTATCTTGAAATAATTTGAATATTATTTTTTCCTCTGATTTGCAAAGTCAAACTATACACACATATTCTTACAAAACTTAATTTTAAAATCATCATCTGAATCAAAATTCTTTCCTCTGCGCAGGATGTATATATATAACTTACAACATGATTCTTGCAAGAAGAACGAACATCTAACACATACGATTGTGCTCTTGTGTTATTAATTTTTTCATTTTTTTCATCCCTAAATTGCTGTTTTCCTGTGAGAAATCTTTAATTGTCATATGTCTGTAATACAATTAATTAATACAATCTAATTAATTTCTGAACTTACCTTTAGTGGCATCCATACCTCCTACAGCATAAAGTGCGCCCACTGTAGATTTTCTAGGCTTGGTTCGAGGACTCTGCATCATGGACCTCCTTTCTGGTAGAAGGTGGTACTTCATAGCCTCCATGAGAAGTTTCTGACACTCTAGGTCGTCTGTAAACATTGGACTGTTTTCTAGATCGGCCAGTAACTAAGAAATGAAAAGTGAGAACCTTGGGTATATCTAAATCATTAAAATTGTATATACTTTAGTAATTAAAGCATTTGTAGCTACAAACACTCAATTTCGGTTCACCTCTCGCTCAAGCTTTGCTGGAAGCTCTGCTTTAATGCAAACAAAACAATGTAAAGGTAGGGAAAAAACGTCTTTAAGTATGATATCTTTTGCTTTATTTTTTCCAAAAACTTTATTTTAAGCTTTAGAAAAGGTTAAACTTGCAAATGTAGTACTGCACCCTCTGAATGCGAAACTCCTTTTGATGTGAGTATAAGAAAATCTAACATACAGTACTGGACATCTCTGTGAATATTAGAATATATTTAAAATTAAATGTATATGGTATTTTGATACTTAATCCAAAGTTGAATATTTGCAGCTTCAGTTGTGGAGATCCATGAAGTAGCTGTAGTGTCCTGACAGTCGTAAAATGTCTCTTTCAGTCTTAATGGACAAGTAATGTCAACGTTCGGAATAGGCAGCAATAGCCTAGATCCTTTTGGTTTTGTCTGCTTTTTATGGCAATAATGAAATAAGTATTGTGCCTTACCTGTCCCTGCAGTTTGCTAAATCTAAATAAATATATTTGCATGGTCTTGAAGTTGTTGTGTTGTTAGAGTAAAACTACTACTGTTGCTACCCGACAAAGAAACACCCTACTTTCGTAATACCATTAGATTGACATTTTAATAGAGGTAATTCTGAGCCCAGTAATTACACTGGCATTGTGGGATTTTTCTTCATCTGTCTTTACAAATAATAAACACGCCTAGTATAGAGTTCAAAAAAAAAAGGCAAAAAACCCCCACCAAAAAACCCCATCCAAAACCAGAACGCTTCCTCAGAATTCTTTTCTCTAAATGATGCTTGGGGCAAGGATTTCAGCTGGCGGTTAAGTTCCCAGGTAGCCCTTCCCTTTCATACCTGGGGTGGAAGTAGAGGCAGTCTAATGTAAGAAAGAAGCATTCCTAGGTCTCGTTGTCGGTTTTGCAAATCATGCCTCACCCACATCATTAACGCCTGGAATATGGCTTCTTCGTCTGGAACGTTGATGTCATCGCTAGACAAGAGCTTTGCAATTTCATTAGCAGGGAGCAGAAGAAATTCTTGGTTTTTTATTACTTCTGTGAAGTGTTCCTAAAAAGAAAAAGGTTTCAATGCACTGATGGCTTTCACACCTTGAAATAACATTTTCTTAGATAATGCAGGCTTTGAATACGTTTCATTCCTGTTCTGTCCTATGATATAGGGAAATGCAATATATGTTCTAAACATCGTTGAATCTCCTTCTACCGTTTAAGGGAGATTTTGGTTGCTCTTTGCTGCCTCACTCTTTCAGGACTGGAAAATAATGCTCATCTTCACACCATTATGCTTACAGATGTGTTTGTCAGGCTTCTTATTGGTATGCCCTACCTTAGGGGTTTGCCACGGGTAGTTCTCTCCATCAATGTGATCTTAACTCTGCAGCTTAATAGAAACACAATTTGAAGATACAAC
Organism: Ardeotis arabs; assembly: GCA_011801015.1. Taxonomy (NCBI): domain Eukaryota; kingdom Metazoa; phylum Chordata; class Aves; order Otidiformes; family Otididae; genus Ardeotis; species Ardeotis arabs. The sequence goes on along the minus strand of JAAGAY010012676.1, from coordinate 94,019 downwards.
CTGTATCTTAGAGAATGCTAAGTGGGTGTTCAAACATACGGTGTAACTTCTGTTACAATCAAATTCCAAAGTTTTAGGCAATTTACATGAACTCTTCCAATCTTTTTGCAACGAGCTGTGCCAGGTGTTGGCTGTATGTCTCTGCTCTTTAGTACCAGAAAATACAGCAAGGGAAATTAAACTCGCTTTTCTAACAGTGCTTTTTGGGTGGTGTGAAATTGGACAACTCCCAACAAATGGGTCTCAGTCTTTAAGCTATTGCTCTGATAAAACTCACAAGCTCCAGAAATGGCAATGAATATTAGATCTCTAGAATCTTTCAAATAATTGTTTTTCATGAAAATAACATTGTACAGTCCAGTTAAAATGATATTAGAATTTATATTAAAATATATTAAGTATAGTTGTTTGTGCTAATTCCAAAGGAAAAAATAAATTCTATCGAGAGATGCTTTTTTTTATGATACCTGCAAGGAAATGTATCTGGGAATTCATGTCTACCTGGAAGTAATACATCCTATTTGGGAGCCAGATTGAAATGGGGTGGATGAAGAAATTTTAGTAACTGCTACTTGTTTTCAGTAGTCTCTTAGCTTTCTATAACTCTTTTCAAGAGTACCAAGGATGTAAATACAGAAGTATCAGTGATTAAAGGAGATGTTAACTTTGCTCTGTTGTGCATATCCTGCTTTAATATTTCGTGACATTCAGAGAATAGGAACAGGAAGGCCAGTCCACGTTTAGTTACAAAGATAGCACAAGATGTTTATCAGAACAAGCTCTATCTGCACGAAAAGACACCAGACAGGAAACTGTTAATAATTTGCATCAGTGGCTAAAGTGATTGAAGGCAAAGGTCTCCTTTGTGTCTGGTTTTATTGAATGGATGTGGTGTTTACAGCTGATTATCTTCTGAAAATGTTTAAATACTCCCAGTTCATTTGAGCAGTATCTATATTTACAGTATGACTTTACAGACTTTTCCCTAAGGAATGTATTTTCAATTGCTTGAGGTTGGCATGAAACAAAACAACATTTTATTTATCCTTTTCCACAACACTTGTATATGTATGCATTGTTATGATCTCTTATTCTGTAAAGTTTTTTAAAATCACTTCAAGGGTTTAAAAGACAAATTTTTTTAAGGTTATTTCCAAGTGGTGCAGATTTTCTCTTTTGCCTCTAACTTGTCAGTAGCTGCAAAGTTGTTGGAAGGTGGTTTTACGACATGCAAGGTCCTCTCTCCATCTGTGGTGCACGCAAGATACAAGAGGTGGTTCTGGAGGTGGCAATGCTTCTGGTGGTTTTCAGGCAGGCATAGATTCCTTTACATTAGACAGGGTTCTTAAAGACCCAACTGTTATTTCTGTGGCACACAGTTTTAAAAAATAGTAAAACTCTAACTGCTGGGGAAGACTGGAAGATTCAAACAGTTTTAAAAAATTCAAACCAAAAAAGGCTCTCCTATTTTCTGGCATCATAAAATCATATGTCTAATCATATGATTTTATTTCAGTTTTGCAGAGATTTGGACCATGAATTTTAAATGTTTAAAGTTGATGCCTGCGTGCTAGAGCTGGTGGGAGAAAAGAGGTGACAGCAGAGGGAAGAAGTTCCTGGGTTTGGCTGAGTATAAAACGGTATAGAGCAGCAAGGACAACACGATTTTATATAGGCTGCACAAACCTCTATCTTAAACACCCTTTTTCAAACGTGAAAATATAAAAGGCATCTAGATGGCTGTTAAACAAACCATTCATTAGTATGACAGGAAGGAGCACAACCAGTGCCCTTAATCTGCACATGCCACTCTCACTTATTTCAGCGTGGGGAAGTGCACGAGCTCTTGCTGGAACGCTCTCAGCATTACGAAGCCTCTAAACAGGTTTTGACATACTACGCTAATATTTCAGGCATAAAGCTGCCATGTGTTTCCTAACAAGTAGTTCTTTTTATATCTATTTAGCTGTAGCAGTTGCTATTCTTTTTGTGTTTAAAGTTGCTATAGCACATCTTGTTGCCCTGAATATTTATCCCTTGATTTGGTTTCACAGCAAGCTATCTTGCTTCTCTGTTTCCCACGCTCTGAATATTCATTTCTTGCTTTGAGCCAGAGGAGGATTACAGTTCAGTCAGGGATGTACTGCTTTTGAGCATTCCAAATCTTTCCAATACATTCTTTATTTTGTCTCTTTTTATGGGTGTCTCACTTTAAAATCAGCTTTAGAATTTTCTTTGTGTTGAATCCAAAGCATAAGACTGGGCCGTTGCTGTTTGCCTCTTGACATCAGACATGTTAAGGTCTTATTACATTTTTTGGAAGAAATGTGTACAAATCACACGGCAAATTTAACTTCAATAAGTATGTCCTGCTACAAGGCAAAACTCTGAAACAGGAACAACAGAGCTGAGTATTTGTTTTTCTAAGCATGCTTTTCTCTCCTTCCAATACTTCTCTAACGGTCACAGTTCTTGAATTTCCCTTCGGAGATCGAGCTGGATGGAGATGTCCCTGTGTCAGGGACTTTACAGAACTGACCCTACCATCACCCTTGGAGAGAGCAGCAGCCCTGAGCACCCCACTCTGCTTTCCCGAAGCTTTCACCCTTGCTGTTACCAGTAGAATTACAGATCAGTGAGATGGTTCCTCTTACCATAGTGTAGGTGTGTGCCACCTTCAGCAGCTCCCTGCAGCCCTGCGCATCTCCGAAAGAGCGGATCCCCAGGCAGTTGGAAGGATGGAGCTGCTTCATGAGGAAGTTGCAGCATACCTCAATGACTTGGGGGAGCTGGAGAAGACAAGCTGCTGCTAGCAAACTTTCTATAGTGTCTTCCTTTAACTCTAGAATACCTGTGCAGTTTGCATATGGGAGAGAAAAAAATGTCAGTAATTTTTTTTTGTATTTTTATTACTTGAAAGCTTCCCACTCCCCAGTTTTTCTCCTCATCTGAAAAATTTTGAAAATAAGTGTCCTGATTCACAAATTCATTTTCCTTTCTTACTGAAGGATTCTTTAAGTATATGCTTTAACAGACTTAAAGGATTTGGTGGATTTTGAATACAATGATTGGGACATTTTTCTTGGAGTTTTAACAGTACTGTGCCTGGAAAAAAAAAAAAAGCAATAAAAAGAAAAGTGTAACTGGAAAAAAACTTTTCCTAAAATTTGTATATTAATTCATAAAAATATATATTCATAAAAATATATATCATAGGTTTATATTACACACAAGAACTTCAGTATCAAAAGCTAGGGAATGCCAGCAGTGTGTGCAGGAAATCTGATTTCTCCCGTCATCTGCTTCTGCATTTCAATTTTTAACAAAATTATTACATGACATGAGAATTTTGTTATATTTATTGATAGAATGAAAGGTGTTATTTTAATAAGATCTTCCATTCTTGTTGCTCAGTCAATGGATCAATTCCCTAGTTGATAGACAGCACTAAAATCCTATTTGGAAAAAAGAACCGGGAGGGGCTTTTATGGCTGCATTTTCTGTTTCTCATTAGAGCATCTGGTTGTGTCAGAAACATTTATTTCTTTTCCAGCTTCTTCTGTGAAAGGATGCTACGCACCATCTCCATTTACCTCGTGGAGAAGGGTGATATTAAGAGATTACAGTGAAAATTATCATCAGTAGAACTGAAAGAGGTTTCTTCTCCAAAGTCCACTGCTGATGTTTTTTCAGTAGAATGTATGAACAACTCTGAAAGTTATAGCTCTCGTCTCTGAAAGTCACATTTTTTTTTTATTTCATTACCTAGGAAAAAAGTAACCCTCAGTTTCGAGGCTTGGTTATTATCACATGAAAACCTATGACAGAGGCAGCAGGAGAATTCAGTTTTCCGTAGTAATCTTCAGCAGTCTTGACGTTGCACAATCCCACCCCATCTCTCCTCATGTCCCTCACTTTGTGACTTAAATAATAACTTCCAGCTTCTGCAGGAAATGAGGAAGGGCTAGCAGAGTGCAGAACAGGGCAACATTTGGGTTTGTTTTTTACCCTGCGACTCAGAATAGTTACTGAATATATATATATAGCAAAATTGGTACATGTTCTTGTAAATGAAGATTGCAATATAATGCCTCAAATCAATAGAGGGAATCCTGCTTTCACAAGCAAACTGACGTTATTTCATGGTCTGGCATTTGCTTTTGTGGTCTCATATACATTCTTTTATATGGTTTTGCATTGAGTAAACTGGAAGAGATGAAATTTCATCAAGTGGAACAATTTTGAGATACCTGTGGATAATAAGCAGCCCGCCACCCAGCTGCTTTGTGCTCGTGCTAATCTGTTTCCTCAGGCAAGGCAGGTTAATTCAGTGCCGTGATATCACTGCATCATACAGGTCACGCAGCATTCCTTCTGCCCCTTTGTTGTTATCCCCTTGTTTGTACCCATAAACAGGGTCTATTTTGTGGTTAGAAACTTATGTTTCTAATCTAGGTTGTAAATTTCGTAAGCTTCTCAAGATTTCTCTCTTTATCTAACAGTCCAGATTTATGAAGTGAAGTGCCTGACCTAGCAGTGGAGAAGTCTCCTATTTTTAACATTTATGCTAGTGAAAATATGGTGGATATAATGAGGTCTGTCTTTTTTTTTTTAATATTCTAAACTGTTTTAAAGTACAATAAAAATATTGATAGATACCTGTGATGCATCTTCCAACCTCTCTATCTTGTTACTGATACTGTGTTATTTCATTTAAAGGCAAACAAGCGATGTTAGGTGTGGGATATGAGATGACAAGGGTTTTAGCGAATGTTATCGCTAATAGCCGTTAACTGAGGGGACAGATCTGTTCACAAGCAAATATTCACAAATTCAGAAAGTTGTTAGTCTGGTTACTGAAGTGTTATTACTTCCTGAGGGAGTAATTTGCTTCTTTTGAGATCTGAGCCTTTTTTTTTTTTTTTTTTTTAACGCAGACTTTCACAATCTGGATTGATTTGAATGATCTGGATATTCCTATTTGTAATATATACTAACACAGCACAGTGGTCGTGCTCCACAGCATTTTTCACTGTTCACTATAGAGCAGGTGAAAGCGACTTCACAATTCTCTGATTTGGTCTTTTTGACTATTTGCTTCAACCGTTTCAGATTCAGTGATACGGGGACAAATGTCAAAAATGGGAGAAAGTAAATTAGAGAGTTTGTATACATAGCATAATGGTATTTAAATAAAGTATTTAATTTCATTAAGAGAAAATCTCTGTGATTTTTCAAGAGAACATAAGTAAATCTTTTCCAGAATGTGGTGGCACTTTCTCTTGGTAAATGTTGCTATACTTGTAGGTGTGATCATATTCTTGTTTTCCCCTCATAATTCCTATGTAAGAGCCTTGAGTGAGCGATAGGAACTTTGCTGCTTATCTTCTAGAATAAGTACTTATATAAAACAGCAATATCTTTTCCCTAGAGAAAGGTTTACACTACGTATACATGATTTATGCATGTATTTATGTTCCGGGATGAAATGGAAGAAGTGAGAATTCCGTATGCGTTGGACAGATTGTATCTACCTTTACAACAGTGATGTGGGCAATGGAGGAGGAATTTACCTGTGTAGGCGTAGCGCACCAAAGCTTTCAGCGCGTCAGGGTCTACTCCCTCCATCTTGATCTCCTCTTGTTTTGCTTCACGCACGTCGTTAGTAAACATTGCAGCAAAATAATCAGACACTGCACTGAGAACCAACCTTGGAATAAAAGCATTTTAGGAGGACTGCAAATTACTTCGTTATCTCAATAGCAAGCATGAAATTCAGTATTATTATATATAATATATTATATATAATAATAAACTGCATGTGCAATAGGAACATTATCTTTAGCATAGGATTCAAATATTATAGCAGTGAGCAATAAAGCTAAAAGGGTAATTAGTAATCTAATTTTCTCCCATAGTGCTTGTTTAGGCAGACTTTGTTCACTGATCTCACTAGTTTGACAGCACCAAGAAGATAAGATGGACAATATCAACAGCTCATATTTGAATTTAATTCTATTTGAAATAATGAATATGATGTTGATCACATCATTTATTCCATTGTTAGTTGATGTCCTAATTATAGTAACTGTTCATTCATAGCTGAACAGAATATGCATAAATTGACCTAGCATTTGGAAATTTCAGGCTTTGAAGCCATGTAAACGATACTGGGAAATGTACCTGTGAGCTGGAATCTTTTGGTCTCCAACTATAAGAAGAACGTCACACAGCTGCTTCTGCTGCAGATAATTTTCCATTTTGCGGAAAGTTTGCTCTGCGTGGTTTGTAGACTGGAAATACTCATCTGAGCCATTGGTGGTCATTCCAAGCAGTGAGCTGCTGGTCGTTGAGAGCCTGCAAGGGCAAGAGGTGGTGTGATGAGTGTGGCATTACAAATGCTGATTTTTGTTCAAATGGCATTACAGAAACGTTTACAATTATAAAGCTCTTAGGATTCTGGTCTTACAATGCCTTCTTCCATTTTTTTCCTGTTTGATATCTGCAAGTTTTCATTACTAATAGTGCACGTAAACTGTAGTTTATTACAGTTAACTGTAGTAGGTGGTGCTACTGAGTTTTCTAGTTCCTATCAGTTTTGTGTCAACGATACACTGTTTGCACAGCATCGATGCAATAAACGCAGCCTCTTGGTCATTCACAAACAGAATAAATAAAAAACAAACCTATTTTCCTGTGATGCTAATAGCTAAAATATCTTGTGGTTGGAAATTTTGGATATTACGCATCTTTAGTTCTTGTTTCTGGTTCTCTTCATACTTTGTACGTTAAATTATATTACTAAATGGGAATGAATTGAAAGTAAATTTGACAAGGACCACATAATTCTAGACACATTACCAAACTAAAAGCTGATTAAATCAGTATGTTATATAGCCTTTAGAATGTGAATGCAAATAGTAAAGACAAACTAATTCTCTGCCTTTTCATGGAAATGTACATTATATTCATCCCACTCTAGAATTCTTTTAGCTGTCCCGCTTATAAATGCCCATAAAAAGTATAGAAAAATTTCTCTTATCTCACTGGTTTTTAAGACATATTCCTTACCACCTTTTAATATGGATTATGTTGCAGATTGAAATGTCTTTTTGACATTTTCTTAGAAAAATATTTATTTTCATATTAATCTGGTTTTAATAAATTAGTAATGCATTTGTTGATATACATGTATATCACATATCTTGAAAACGCTGCAATCTTTGACACTATTTTAGTTAAAGAATTTTTAAGAAAAATGTTTTCTCAGTTTGCTGTCATATATTATTAAAACTTAAATGTCCTGATTTTTTAATTTCTGAGCCCAGCTAGGAAATAATGGCTGCTGGTTGACTAAGTTTACTGGTTGTCTTTGATACTGTTAATGCGTATTCATAAATGGCTAGGAGAGATAAAAATCTCTTCATGAAATTAATGTATTAAATTTAACAGAATATTGGATTGCATTCACAATTGAACATTTAGTTCAGAAAACATAGCAATAAAAATGGGTAAATCGGATTGGATCAGAAAATTGAAATAAGTTAGACCATACCTCATTAAGTAGCTAATCAGAATTCAAGAGGAATAGTTAGAAATCCAATTATAATGTAATATTGAATTGAGGTACAATAGAGTTTTCCATCCCCTCTGCAATATAAGAAAGTTACTGCACGTCAGTGCTTTTCAGGATGGTATGGAACAAAATCACAGTTGGTGTGGCTATTTGTGTGTTTGGGTTTTTCCAGACATATCTTGTTTCCATCTGAAAATCAATTATTAGGAAGTTTTTTGGATTTCTGTATTGCATTTATGGACATTCCACAGCTCATTTGGAATTCGGCATCTTTTGGGCACTGGTATGTGAAAAGCCTTTAGATCCTCAGTGTTTTTGATGCCTTTCGGTTACACCAAAATTCAACGTATTCATTCAGGCCTGGCCCTGCAGTACTGACTGGATATGCAAGACCATTTCAGTCTGGAGAGACACGTTATTGCTGGTGTAACTGGGGTATGTCAGCCCTTAGGTGTATGTATATGTCATCTGAGAAACTGCAGACCCGACGCATCTGAAAATCGCGTGTGCGCGCCGTACGTGCACATGTGTTTCTGTCTAGGCCACCTCAGATTATACTACCAATAGCAAACACAATGGGATGTACCAGATCAGTGTCATAAACTCTCTAGCTTTCTTTTGAAGCTGTTTATTAAAATATAAAAAACTTTTTTTTTTTTAAGGAAAAAGGGGCAAATCAAGTTCACCTCTAATGCGTGTCCTTTGTAGTTTGCAGCTTACAAAAATTAATTTGTCTCAGTCAGTTTAATGACTATGCTTTTTTTTATTTGTTTTCCTTCAATGCTTCATTGAAAATGAAGAAACTGCAAAATTGGATTATATGCTCATTAGTTTTGCATCAGCTACTTGATGCCAAATTCATACTCTAACATTTTGCTATTTACCTCTTAGGTTTTCTTTAACATTTTTCAGAAAATTATTTTTCCAAAACTATCTTTTTTCAGATTCATTATATCCACTCTAAGTATTGAAGTATGTATTCCACTGCACTTCATATCTGCAGAAGTCAACTAAAATAATGCTTAACCATCCCTATTCCAAATGCACAGTATTAGTTTCTTGAAATAAATAATTTGCCATAGTGTGTATATGTTTCTGGGTAGAGCAATCACTTTTAAGCTGCAAATATTTACAAACAGAGTTAAAGTCTATTAATTTCCTTCAGTCCTGGGAACATTTTTTCATATGTTTTGTAGAGTGACCTTTAACTACACAAGAAATACCACTAACATAATTATTTCCAAGACAAACATCTTCAGGGACTGAAAAATACTGGAAGCAAAAAAGAAAGGGCTCCATTAACCTTGTTAATATTAATATTATAATTGCTGATTTATCTTCAGCAGCTGATTCAAAATGGTAGCTATATTACATCATGGAAGGGAAAAATTAAATATTTATGTATTTTCCTTAGTGTATGACTATCACTCCAGAGAATTCAAATATTGACCTTCAGTACTCGGGATCACTGAACTAAAGATGACAGAGATTAAAGTACCTTGGAGAAAAAGTCAGTAAAAATATTCCTTAGTCTGATGCCTTTATGTTTAATTGTAATAGGGGATGATGTGGACTGCAGTACAGAGATGGGCAAGCTGGCTGCAAATGTATGAATGTGTCGTCCTGTCACATCTTGTTCCATGTGGTTTGGGTCAATGTGTTGAGAACAACACGTTCAGAAAACTCAAGGTTCATATGAAGCTACTCAGAAAGCAAGTGTGTAGAAGATGGAGAAATACTTGTTTTATACAAAATGTGGAGAAGTTTGGATAAACAAAATCCGAATATTGAGCAATAAAAGTTTGCAAAAGTTAAGAAGCCCTACGATGACCAAGAAATTAGTTTTCCATTCAGTCAGGAGGGAAAACTATCAATAAACTATTCTGAAGAATCAGAAACGCAAATTGCCCAATGTCATCTTTGTGTTAGTGCTCACTAGGATGCCGAGTGGTCTTAACACCATTAGCACGAGTAGTAATGGCTTAAGAACACAGATTAGCCTAGAGAGTGCAGAGATAAATCTGTATCTGGATTATTCCAAAGTAACTGAGCTCTGAATTTCATCTTAGGTAGACGGCTAAGTGAAATTATTTCAGTTTTCCTGTAAGGATTTGTGAAGGATGGTGAAAGTATGGTACTATTTTTACAAAGAAGCAACGTGAAATTTTGAAACAGACAATATAAACCGGAAACTTGAAGAGATAATCAAAAAGCATTAAGTGTCTAGATGATAACAAGGAGATAAATACCAGCCAGCATGGCTGTTCACAACAAATCATGTCATAAGAACTTTTTTTTTTGACAAGATAACAAAGCTTACATTGGTTGTCAGAAGTCATCTTAATTTTTGGATGACTTCTGACGTTATTTCACATGACGTTTTCAAAACTGAGCTAGGATGGCAGTTTTTAAAGTGTAACAAATATAAAAGATACTAACAACTTCTATAGCTGCTCTTGAAAATTTATCAGGGATTCACTTTCAAAGACAGACGATATTATGAATGCATTCTAGGTAAGTTCTGCTTCCGATGTGGCTCCATATTTTTATTACGGACAAGCATAAGATAGAAATAAGGTTTAATTGTTACATCGATAAATGAAAGCAAGTCAAACTTTTTCAGAACAGAATTTAAATTCAGAGAGCAATCTTTTCCCTTATCCTTATTGAACTTTAGGCAAATGTTTGTTTTTCAAAGACCTGCTCACGCTTGCATGTGAATAATTGCCTGAATGAAAGACAGAAATGACAGCTGAGGTAACAGCTAGATTATACTGGACCCCAAAAAAGCTGTGACTCAAAAATGGTGTTGTGGAGGTAAAAGTTCATCTTGTCTTCGGTCAGGAGAATGGATGTGATGAGTTTTGTCGTTCATTCCAGACCTACAATTCTTTACATTTCTGAATTATGTTAAAATTATTTTCTGTCTTCATAAAGTAGTCTTCATTAATCAGCACAGCACTCTTCATTAATCAGGATATAAAGGATAAATTCAATTTTCCTCATTACTTAATTAGAACATGATAAAACATAAATGCCATTTATTTGCCATATCCTTTTTAAAATTCACTAAGTTCTTAAAGTGCCTCATTAAGTGTGCCTATGGCCAAAAACCAGAAAGAAAATCTGATTATGAGGAAGCTTAGAAAGCACAATATTGCATGAAAACCAGGTGATAAAATTCAGGGATTTTTTTTCTTAGTAAGGCTATTATTTATGTTTCTGTGGTGACAACTTCTTTTTGGATATTTGTGGAATGTGCCTGATTAACCTGCTACAGTGTTTGTGAAATTCAGTTCAAGCTAGTAACAGTTCAGTTAGCGGTGTCACTTACAGATTTTTCTTTTGGATCACCTTACCTCTGCGCTGTAAATCGTGCCAGCCGTCAGCAGCAACCTGGCTGCCAGCTGGAGGTGTTGGACATCCTAAGGACTTAATCAGAGCTGAAAACACCAATGTGACTTCAGCTCTGCAGTGTGCTGTGTGTGCTTTAGCGGCAACAGGCACGAGCCAAAGCTGCAACCTCAGCAGTTCAGTTTGTTTGTGCGGCAATATTTACAAGGCACCTCTTTTTTTTTTTTTTTCTGATTTGTTTCTGCTTATTCAAGAAAACTGCAGTCAAACCCCTGGATAGATAGAGCCTGTCCTGTGCAGCTGTCTGAGCTCTGACCCTCTGTCTGCTGGGCAGCGTCGTGCCGTTGGAGATGGAGATGCTGTTCTCCTATGCAAAACCATAGGACTACAGCATCGGTTAGAGATAAACCACAGCAGCTGGCTGAGAAAAAGACATTTCTGCACACAGTGAAGACAATGATAAAGTTGGTGCACCTGTACTAATTGCTTGCTGATATAATTATGCCACAGGAGTAACTGTCCCAACCTCTGCCTTAAAATTTCTACTGCAATCATCTCCTTTATTATTTATTTTTTGTCAATATAACTGCTAAAAATCGTGTTGAAGTTTTTAGGGTATGGGTAAAAAAGATTGTGGAAAATTGTACTATATGTTGACTGCTGAGGTAGTAACAATGACAAAGAAAGAAATAAGCAACGGCATGTATAGTTATTTAAGTTAATGGAGAGACTGCTGACTTCTGTCTAAATGGAAAGTTCATCTTGGCAATTCCTTTAGAACTTGGAACTCTCAAAACTGCCTTTATTGCCAGTACTTACATAAACCTGTCACTTTTCTCAGCTGGCATTAGTTAAAATAACTTTTTGCATTTGAGATTACAAGTATCAGTGTGGTATCGTTGAACACAGGAGCTTCAGCATACCCCTGAAGGTACCGTGACTGTGGTGTTCTTCCCCCTAGGCATGACAACGTACAGATGAATGCCATTGTGATTCATATCAGAATGAATTTGGGTTAGGATATTTTGAATTCTCCTATGAATAGAAAGCACGTATTTGGTGGGGTAACTCCATGGGAAAACAGAAGCTCCAACCAAACCGCAGAGCCCCTGAGCACCATACAGCCCTTCGTGCTTTGTCAGCTGTAGACACGTTGTGATTTCATGTTACAAAGAGGGGTAGATCTAAACACTCTCCCCAGTAAGCTGTTTTCCTTTGGGAATTGTTTTGTTGGGTTTTTTTTAACAGAGGAGGTTAATTATAAAATTATTTTCCAGGCTCACTGCAGTGCAGATTGTTCTTATTAGCATTTGTGCTCCCTCAGCTGTTGATCTCTTGCTACTGGGAAGACAATTTGTTCAAAGCTTCATGCGTTCCTTTATTGGCATCTTGTGTCTACAGTAGAGTTTTATGCTGGCAATTTTCTTGATAGAGGTAATTAAGAAATGGGATATTCCTATGTACATAGAAAGTAGTTCCTGTTATTTATTACTGTGTAAAAGCACAGTAAGATCTGGTCCAGATCTTTTTTACTTGCACTACAGTACTACTAAGTGAATCGTTTTTAACTGCTGAAGACAAATATTTAAAAATTCCACTGTTATATAAATGCCTATTGAAGAATCACTGTCTATGGGGTTTTATTCCTGAGTTTTGGGGCTTATTTTTGAAAATTGCTTAGTAATTTATTGCAGATCCATTCACAAATTTTGAGAGACGTTGAAATTAGGAGTCAACTGGCCTCCACTTCTCAAGTCAGACAATGGGTTGGGAGAGGCCATGGAGTGAGTCCCATTGGCCTCATTGGCTTTGCACACAGTGCCCAACACCACCTTCCCAAAAGGATTCAGGGGGGTTGTGCAGCTCCACTGGGAGTAAAACCCACATCTCTGAGACAGGCCCAAAGTGCAATATTTGTAGGCCAAATAAAGGATTTTCTAGTGAGCAGGTTTAAATTGTTGAATTCACTAAAAGTACTGTAGGAGCAAAAACCAGTAAATCTTTTTTCTGATATTTCATGGCTTTTGGATTGCACAGTATAACTAGAGACTTTATCACAGCGACTTGTCGGTGTTCAAATTTGTAATATAGTAGGAGTTTTCAATTTAAATAATGATTCTTTTCCTGATTCAGACTAATCTGAACATAGATTACCATAATTACAGATCTGTTAGAAAAGAGTGAGAGAGGATGTGTATAACGGCATGGTCTGAAACTTTACTATAAACATTATAATGGCATGACTTAAGAACACTTATTTCCACAGCATGAGATACTTTCCTAAAAATCAGAGCTCTCATGATACCTAATCAGTCTGGAGAGCACACTGACTGTACATCTGTGAGTGTTTTCTTCTAACAGATATAGGTCTATATTCAGCGATTAAGTGAGTGTTTCAGACAAATAATTTAAATTAATGCCATCTTAAAACACCATTCAAGAACATTATCCTCCAGAAGAATTAACTCTGTATTCATTTATATTATGTAGTAGAGAATGATAACCAAGGGAAACATTTCAGGTAAAAAGACAGGAGTATGTATATTACCATCTTAAAAATAACTTTTGTTCTGATAATGCTAGATGTACTGGGGGCTACTTATCTCAAATACCCATGTGCCTTTTTATCAAATCAGAAACAATGCTTGAGTTGCTTTTTACTTTGTTTGCATGTGTAGAAATGCTATCATCTTACTGTTCACATACAGAAAGTTTTAAAGTGGATTTTCTGAGATTACAAGTAACTGCTGAAAATTTGTTTAGAATTAATTGGATGTAAAGTCTGCATGCCGTTCCTTTATAACTACTTTGATGACTACATAAAGTTAAGCAGGTACCATGAAAGGATAAGGAAATTAGAAAAATTGAATGTGGCTTTTTAACTACGGTTCATTAGTAATAAAATAAATTTCCGTACACTGATATCAATAGATGATTTCGAATTAACTTAAAATTTTTATTAGAAAATACTAGGTTAAATACTGATGTAGGAAGCAGCAGCTTTATAGAAACTAAGACATTAGCCATGATGTTATTTACACCAGTGATGATGAGGACCTGTAGTTATTTATTAAGGCAACCAAAAGCCTACTCTATTCTCTAAACCAGCATGCTTAACCTCTAAAGTGCTGATTCAACAGTTTCCTAGAGAAGAGGGAGGTATTTCTCTTCATGGCAATATTGTACGCCTGGTATGGTGAATATTGTTCTATAACTCATTTTTAAACGAAATTATATTTTAATTGACATTCATTTTTCTAAGACAAACAAGAAAATCAATGCTAAGTCATTGTACATTGAAATTTACCATGCAAGACGTGATATAATGTAAATGATGAGGAATACTTCATTGCCTTAATACAGATGCCAACAGTACAAGAAGCATTCTGCAGTCATCACTGCAATGTGCAATTTCTAATCCAGTGTTTATATTGCATTATCACGTTGGAGGGAAATTAAAAGTTGTGAAGGAGAAATTCAGTGAGGTTGACTACTACTTCTTGCTTAACTTTCTTGTAGCTAATATTGTTAGATAATTTAGCAGCTTCTTTCTAAAGAACAAAAGATGATGTGCCCAGAAGGCATGATGCAGCAATATCTCCAGCTGTCAAAATGTACAAAATGAAAAGTAATGACTAAATGCTGGACATGAGCTTGTGGCATTTTTATTTAGAGGACACACACACAAAATACAAGCCAATGACAAAAAAAAAATTGGGTTTTAAATGCAAGCATGACTACTGCCAGATGAAACTAATTAAGTCCATGTTTCTTACTTCATTAAGCACCTTTCAGAAAGTCTCCTGATGGAAGAGAGTGCTGGCAAGAAAATCTGCTTTATGCTTTCCTCTTTCACTGTTGTTGGCAGAAGTGGGGGAAAAAGGGGAGCTTGGGAGATACAAGTGTAAGAAAAGGATGAATGTGAAGTGGTTCCATCTCCAGTGAACAGAATTTTGAAAAGCCAGACAGTAACAGTCTCAAGAGCAGCTATCCTTGCCCCTATCATTTTGAGCCTTGCAGCTAACCAGATATAGATACTGCTGAGATTTTTTTTTTTAACATCTCTTGATTTATGAAAGCTCAAACCACTACCATAGTACCTTTATACATGCTTCTCACTTCTTTTTCATACTTCATCAAAGGCAAAGGGACTCTATTCCTGTGCTCGCCATAGCCATTTCACATTTTTACATCTTTTTCTTTTCTATTTTTATCTGTTTATATTCTAACTAAGCAACAAGACATGTTTCACTAAAATGTAAAAACATGATAATCCCCACTTCAGCTGAAGGCACCACGTTAAATTTCACTTCACTGTGTATGGCACTGCCCCAGTAATGTAATATTCTATGGGCTTGCTCCAGAATACCTCCTCACCTGATCCAGCTGATCTGCTGGATATGTCATTCAAGGCTAAACACTACTGCAATGGGGGGAAAAAAAAAAAGTCTGATTCTTAACCTATATTACATAGATTACCATAATTACAGATCTGTTAGAAAAGAGTGAGAGAGGATGTGTATAACGGCATGGTCAGCCTCGTAGAAGGAAAGCACCCTTGAGAAGTAAACAAGTTTTCCATTCTATAATGTTTTGTTAGCTATACAATTTTATCTATGGTCAATTTTTCCTTCTTAATTGTGTAATTGTACCCTGAGAGTGTTTCCCTCTTTTCTAGACAAATATTTCTATGTGTTAATAGGTGCAGACACCCTATCACCAACGTGTTCTCCTGCTACTTGTTATCTTCTGGTTTTCTGTGTCAGAAAACATAACTGAAACCTAGATCTAGAGAGGTATTAAAATAACTGAGCCTGTTGTGTTCATGTCTGGCTCAATGGAATGGATTTGCTTTGAAGTCAGTACAATAAAACCAGTGTACACTGCATACCTTCCCGTATGTTCTGCAAGGAATTGTTAATGTTATAAATTATCTGGACTATTGTGCTTTATCTCCTGCTCTTATCCTTTGGCAATGGCTTTCACTTTTATAATATCTGAGGAGTATCTTAATATTCATTATCATATGCTTTTTTACTAATGTCAGACATTAACATCCACTGAACCTCTACTCTAATTCTTCAGAAAAGTAGGTTTTTGAGACAGCGACTTACAACAATTGCTTATTGAGGAAACCTCCATTCATGAGTCCATACCATCTTTGTAAGATAGAAAGAAAATTGTCTTTATAACCTTTACAGACAGGCTATTAGACCTACTTCTATTTCACACTATCAAGTGTATTTAACACTATTTCTGACGATGTCTTAAGAAAACACGTACTCTTGATGCCATTGGTGACTTGGCATTTATCGTGGCAGTTAATAGTGATAACTGCTCCAACAAGCCAGGGTCTGTGTCAACGTCAGTTTGCTGTCATTGAATTGGAATAAAAAAATGAAATCTAAATAAATTAGTCCATGAAATGAAAAGAAAAATAAAGAAAGGCTGAAAAGTACAAGTGGAACTGGTAGGAATGGTGGAAGATATTGCATATGTTATTGTGACAGATTTTCTCCTGGGGTGCCTATACAATTCACTATTCTAGGCTGGGGGGAGGCAAAATCTCTTAATGTGATCTTACAAAAAATAACAGAGCAATTTAATCACGTTTATTAAATAAAAACGTGTTACAGCTTTTGTGAGGTTGTAATATAACAATAACTAAATAAAATGTGATAATATGCTATCGTAGGTAATCTTGATAGAAAAACCAGTCTTTCCTTAGATTTGTTTTCTGCCTTCTGAAGAAGGAATTGAGCAATTTAAGTTGCAATCTGCATTGTTTCAGTGAAAATATGCTACAAGATATGCCCTAAGACTATTCACCAGGTGGCTGATCTCACAGCTGACCCTGCTTTAACCAGGGATCAGGCTAGAGGCCTCCTGAGATCCCCTCCAACCGAAATTATCCTGTGATCTTATGTTCCTATGACTCCTGGTAATTTGAAAAACTTGAAAGAGGTAATAATACATTTAATGACGATTTAAATTGGAAAGTAAAAAGGCTTTAAGTAGATTGATGTAAATACCTACCTGTTACTATCAAAATGCTTTAGGGTTGTCCTGAAAGCATTGATGCTCCCCTCTCTGGAAATTATTATAATCTAGCTTCTCTTTTGGGAAATTGCTTCGTTTCTCACACAGTTTTCTCTTACGACCATAGAAAATTGTGCAATATCATAACATATAATCTACTGTGTTCCCACTGACCATGTTTCCACTAGCAAGCAGATCAAATGAGAGCTAATGAAATGTTTTAAGGGTAGGTCAGCCTTTCCTACTCACCTTCTGCTAGACATTGCCTGCTGAACAACTCTTTATTGAATAACACTGATGTTCCCTCCAAATTCAGTGTGAAATGTTGATGTATTATATTGAACAGGTAAAGCTGAAACTGTATTTATGTTGCTTCCGGGTCAGAACCCTTTTTTTACTGGGGTCTTATATTTCTATCTTGCCATGAGTGTATGGATCACCTTAACATATTGCTAGTCTTTCCTTCAAATAACCTATGCTAGAAATTGGTCTTGCATTTCAGAGAGAGTGTTTGGGGTATAGGAAAACTGGAAAAAAAAAGCCTTAGCAACAGTTTATATACTAAAAAAGTAACAGATGAGAAAATTAAGAGTCTAGAAATTAGAGATTTCACATTTCAGCAATGTTATTCTCTAGAATTACTTCAAAATATGGTTATAATTGAAAACTACTTCTTAGAAAATATTAAAATATGTTGATTTTACTATCCATTGTTTTATGAAATGTCACAGCAGTAGCCAGTAAAAGTGAAATAATAGTCTTTTCACTTAATGGCTTGACATATGGGGAACAACAAAGGATGTTTTAGGAACTGTACAGACTTAAAAGAAAACAACTTGTGAAAATTCAGAGATGAGGTATCAACCTGATGTATAGTTTAAAATATATAAGGGAATAATTCCAGATTCCAGATGAAGAATAAAAGCCAGTTTCAGTAACTTGCTTGTAAACATACCAGAGCTGACTGATGCGCTGGACCATCCAAACTGTCCTTCCAGTCCTGACTTTGTTCTTTCACTAATCTTGCGAAGCTTAGGTTTGAATTCATTGTAGCACTAAGCAAAAAAGTATAAGGAAACTTTAAACTGCTAATTAGTACTTGAGCTACCTATTGAATGAGGAAGAAAAAGGCAAATGTGAGCTCTACTGCTTTGGGGCATCCCATGGGAGCTTCGTGCTGAGCAACTTTATTGGCATATTGTAGCACCAACCACTCTACGTTTCCTTTATGGATTAATTTGGGATCCTTTAAGTGAACAAAAAAAAACCAAATTAAGCCAAAAAAAAATCAGTTCTGACTTAAAAATCTTTTTCCTTTGTGTGCTTTTCTCACTGCTTCATGGTGTTCTGGTTGAACAGCCTGGCTGCTCCATGATCGCAGTGCTGTAACGTCCCAGGAATCTGTCTTACCCTGCTTGTAAATCCACTATGACAAGACGTAGCAAGAGACTGAGCTGGCTGTGCTGCTGGATGATTTTACTAGGTCAAGCATCTCAGACAGAAAGATCAAGTCCATCCCAAGCCACTGTACTAGCGTGGGGAGGAGGAGGGAGCATTGTAAGTAATGGCATAGGAGGGAATTTCTGGCTTTACACGCAGTTTTCTTCAAACCAAATGACCCACTGGAAAGACTGGAGGCAGTCTTCTGTGAATGACCTGTGTGAGACAGTCCTGAAAGTCATCACACAGAACAAGCTTTTCTATCTTTAAATGCTTCTCACAAAGTATTGTGCTAAAATATATTTATGTATATTTGATTTAAAACTCTTGATACAACCATAGTTCAGGGTTTACTTATGGTTTGAATTACAGTTCTCGACTCATAAAAGAAACACAAAACTCTCCACTGCACTGAACAACGCAGAGAACTTTCTGCAGAAAGCTGTAGTAGTGATGTTGAAACTAACTGATGGTTTGGTGATAACTACAAATCATTGTTCATTTGTAAGTAAAATTTTCAAGGCCATAGAGGTTCAGTACAAAGAAAGTATTATGGTCACTGAGAGCCCAGTGCTGTTGGCACACACCAGCACTAGGTCACTGGAAGAACAGTAGCTCGGACCTCCACAAGAGAATAGAAAAGTCGGAAGGGAAATCCATAGCTATGGATTTATGTATTTCCAGCTCTCTCCTGCCAAAGCCCCTTTTGAATTTCCCTTATTTTTGACTCTGTAGATCACCTCCCTTTCTGATCACCTGGGAAGAAGATGAAAGAAAAGGTTTTTGTGGATCCTGGACATGGGTCCAAGTGCTTTGCCTTTGCTTGGGGCTAACTTTGTCTGGAAGAGGTGCTAGTGGAAAAGGTCTGAGCCCTGCTGCCCGCTCAGCCGAGGAGCAGATGTCCCTGAGCATGGCAGACCGTGGCTGCCTTCCATGCTCTCACCTACCTGGGCACTGGTCAAGGGAGAGCACAGAGCACCGCGGCAGCAAAGCCTGTGTGGAGCAGGTTATGTGACGTGTTTTGGCAAGGCACATCTGCCCGAGGGTCAAAAGGGAGGGCCAGAAATGCTACGCACAGGGCAAAGGCAAATCTTTTGCTTTAAATAGACAGCTATCTAAAATGTGGACCCAAATGGATCAAAACTGAAGGTAATGTTTGAACAAATATCCTCAGTCTGAAAACAGAGGGTTTAAATTACACATCTTTTGACTTATCACCATGGCCGTGCCAGAAATGGGAAGAACTAACTTCCACCAAAGACACAGGACATGACTAAGATGAAATTGCAGAGATATTTTTGTCTGCATGTGTATATATGTGTGTCTCTATTTCTTCATATTCTGAAGCATTCTGAAACTGTATGAGAAGGAGTCACAGAGCTTTCCTGAGCATCTGTGCTAAATGAACACTGTAAAAGAGGTTTCCCTAGCAACCCAAACCATATGTAATACCTTAAAATAGCTTTTCTCCAGCTCCTAGGATTTCTTAGTGGTTTGCTCACAATTTCCATTTAAATCAAGGTATATTTGCCCAGATCAGAAAGGTTCTTCATTTTCTCAACTTCTATTAAAATGAACAAGCTTTGAAAATGTTCATTTCTTGCAAGAATGCCTCCCTTCCTCTTGACTTCTAATTTATCAGGTAAACTGAAGCATAGCAAAGGGTGCCAGTGGCTGTCCGCTTGATCAAATGTATTCCCTCTATTTGCTGTTGAAAACATTTTATTTTAAGTATATAGGTGGTCTCTACTGCTTACTGTAACAGAAATCTTCTAGTTAAAGTAGTTGACTTTAATTTTTGTTATATTGTTGTCATGAGAAGATAAAGTGTGCAACTACATCGTAAAACGTATCCATCATAATTTACATGCATTCTACCTTGCATTTTAGTAGCAGTTTGTAGGGAAATTCTGGTGTTTGAAAACACTGATCAGTTCTTATTGCGTCCCTAGGAAAACAGGTATTGAATGCTGTTGTTAGCATAGGTAAACTGTGGTACCAAGAGGCTAAGTGATTTCTCTGAGTTTATAAAAGAAGAAAGCAACAAATCTGAGACATGAACCCTGGACATTGAGTTTCAGATCCTAATGTATCTTGTAGTAAAGTTGTACATTAAAAATGTTAAAGCTGGTTGATAGAGCTTGAATTTTATTAAACCAAATGTTAAGATATAGGTAAGATATCTAGATTCTTGTCCAAAGATTTTCAAAATACATAAAGCAAAACTGAAGAAAGAACCAGATATTGCTTTCATTTCGAATAAATATATTTGTTTAGCCTAAATGGGTTTTTGCTGAGAAATCAATGAAGCAAACTTTTAATCATGTGTTCTTTCATTTCTAAAGAAGGCAGCCACGTGCAACTGTCAAAGACAGTTGGACTAGATGACCTTTGAAGGTCCCTTCCAAACCTAACCATTCTATGATTCTATAATACAGTGCCTGTTTCCTGACAAAATATTTTTAAACCATAGTCATTTAGATACCATATCATCTATTTCAACCTCAAATGAAGTAATGGCTACAAGGTAGGGTGGTTTTTTGAATACTTTTAGTTATCCTTCTTGTCACCCATAAGCAGCAGAGACACTTCTAGTGAAATATCCTGACTTATTTTATAGAATGGAAACGGTTACTAGAATGAAGTGAAAGATGTTTTATGTTAATAATTATTGGATGGGCACAATTATTTCTACAAGTCAGGCTCTAAGGTCTTGTTCCATCTATTTTAATTAGCTTGGAATTGAGTTTTGACTATTAAGCATTTGTCTGGAAAAGGAGGGAAGGGGTGGACTGGGAGAGGATTTGTCATCAGAGCTGCGTGGGAAGTTCTTGTGTCAGTGTGTGTGATGGCAGAGTCACTGAGGTGGAGTCTGATTTCACAGAGCAGGAAATTTTGTTATAGCTTGTTTTAGAGATTATTTTTAAATGTGTTTTCTATACTTACCCTAAGCTCTTTCTGTGAATCCCAACAGTACTTCAGCTTCTTTTTTGTATTCATTTTGCCTGCATACATAAAGGTATGCCATACACAAGCCGTATTCTTTATCTTATCACCTGATGTAGTCATTTTCTAAATATAGGATCATTATTTTATTCTAACAGAATGAAAAGAGCTAAACCAAATTGGTATATATTGGGCTAACTTGGCTTTTTGACTATAACAAACAAATCCCTTTATTTCTTTAAATGCGAAAGATTTTAGTCATGTTCCTCATTATAGTGTTTCAATAGCTCAAGCTAAACAATTCAGCCACAAAACAACGTTGAAAATAAATTGTTCATTTCGTTCAGAATGCTGTCTGAAAGCTATAACTTTCAAATCAAGCAAACTCTCTCCCCCTTTTCCAAGAACGCTTCAACAGCCATATGATTCCCTGTTGGTTTTACAGTAGCATATGCTCAGAGTGTCTGTAAAAACTGCTCTGCGTTGGTCCATGTGTTTAATCATCCCCTTAACTTTTTCTGAAGACATTAAGAAGTGATTTTAAGAACAGTAATAACTCCTTAAAAAGTAATTTAACAGCTGTCTTTGTTGAGAGTCAGCTGTATGAAGTGGAAATGAGAAGATAATTGAATCATAAAGAAATTGTTTTGAAATGAATAGAAATGTCCTCGATTCTTAAATTACTATTAAATAATATTTTTTCCCTTACCTCTAATAATTCATCTTTGAAAGCTATACATGTTAAATGTAAGCTTGTAAAATATTGTTAATTCTCATTATAGCCTACTTGGTAGGGGCTGTGGGGACAGAGTTAGACTTGATGAGAACCAGAGTTCCTTTTCAGCTTAAATTATTCTATGATTTTATAAAAAAAAAAAAGCCTTTTAAGTAAATATCCACTCCTTCTACAGGCTAAATATAAAAATAATTTGAAAATACGAACCTAATTCCTTTGTACTTTAACTGTTTCAACCGACTTTAATTTCACGTATCTTTTCAAGTTCCTCATAAGATGTCATAATAGAAGGAGAAAGTAGGAATAAAATAAGTTGAGGGTGCTTTTGAGACATATTGATTGTAATTTCTATACCAAGGGCTCTTGTGTGAGGTGACAGTGTTTGTTTAGTCAGAATGGCTTCACTGGTCACTGTTCATTATATTCCCACATGGCCTTAAAAGTCCTATCCCTTCTTGAAAATTACCGATTTCTGGGAAAAAGGTAAATCTCCTCTTAAATTTTAATCCTGCATCAGATGCCACTTACTATAACTTCACAACTTTAGCAAAGATTAGATAGCAAAGGAAAAATTTCTTGGTTACCCTCACCTATCTTTTCTCAACCAGTTGTGAGTGAATTTCAGTGAAAGGCTATTAAAATTCAGATTAATATTGCTAATTATCTTGTGCTACATGTGTCTTTATTCAGTTCACAAGTAAAACCGCAGTAATCTCTGGTACCAGCAGATGCAGCATCTCAATGATGCCAAGGGGCTGTTCATCAGCCATCGTTGCCTGGAACATCGCCGTCGCTCCCCTGCCGCAATCTGCTCGTCCACTGCACTGGCACACTGAAAGGCCACATGAGCTGTTCAAGCGTTACTTCTGAGAGGGGATCAGCTACAGTATCTTAAATAACCCATTTCAAATGTCTCCAGTTTCAAATTCATATTTTGACCTTTAGCTACAGGTCATCTTTAGAAGACAATTAGTTTTTGCTTGTCCTTGAGGTAGCAATGAAGCATTTTATCTATCCGTAGAAGACTAGCATAAAATTATCTTTTTAAAATATGCTGCTGAAGTACCTATTAAATTGCGATAAGTATTAAAGAAACCACAAAATTCTCCACAAGACAGAAACACAATATCTTTTCCTAGCTCTTACTTCTTGCCATATTCTGCAGAGTGAAAGTGATATAATTATTATTTCTACGCACTTACAAATAAAAGACTAACAGCAAGAATTTGTCAAGAATAACATGTTGAGGTAAACTGAAGTCCTTCATGATTAGGTTGTAGGAAGCATCATGGAGAGGAGAAAAGAGGTAGTTGTCATTTATATCTTGGACATGAGAATGTTCTTTGACACTGTCTCATATCAGAGAGTACTACATTCAGCCTGAAGTACCTGTTGGAGTAAACCATTACGGAATGGGTGTGAAACTGGTTTGAAAGCGTACTTTTAAAGTAATTATCACTGGTTCACTCATAAAAAGGAAGCTATATCAAACTGGGTTCTTAAGAAGCGTTTCATTGAAGTTCCGCTATGACTTTTTATAAATTTTCTAAATTACTTGGAGGGAGGGGGAAATAAAGAGAAAGCTTTGACAGGAACTTTATTACAATTGAAGAACATGCCAGGCTGAGAAGAGCTGCAAGTATATTGGAGCATAGGATCAGAATTGAATATTGAATCAGTAAATTGGAGGTATTAAATATGATCAGAACTGAATATTAACTCAGCAAATTGGAGACATTTTCTGATAAGATGGAATTCATTTCTGCAAAGTACTCTATTTGGGAACAAATAACTGCAAAAATGTGCAGATGGTTAGGGAACAGGTCTGTGGTACAGGGTCAGGAGTTTCACATGAATCACAAGCCAGGCATGAGCAACAGCACCAAGCTGTTGACAAAAAAGCCACTGAGCAGGACATTCAAACAGATTTTTAGTCAGAATGACATGTAAGTAATCCTGCCCTCTACGCTAGGATTGTCGGGCTTTAACCAGAACATATGCAGATCTGACCGGAGTACAGCAAGTCCAGAGAGAAAAGAAAATCAGGAGAGCAATGAAAGTCGTCATAGTTGTCTAGCATAGGACTTCTGAAAAAAGATTGCAAGAATTGCAGCACTTCAGACTTACTGCAGTTTTCAAAAATATAAACAAATGCAGTAAAGGAGAATAGTGTGGGAACAAGAAGAATATGGGGACCAATATGCTATCCATAACCATGGGGGAAAGATCAAGGAAACAATGAGCTTAAATTGTCCTACAGATAACCAAGGAAGCACCTACATACAGTTGATCCAACTTTGTCATAGAAGGATTGACATCTGACCAGATGTCCAATATTCTTCATTATGTTTGCAATCTTTTTATTTGTTAAAGTTAAGATTTCTTAATTTTTTTTCAAAATGTTGGAAGATCAGTGAAAAGAAAATTGGATCAGTTATGTTTTCATTTGAAAATAAAGGCTACTGCTGTGTAAGATGAGGAATAATAATTTCTAAACTTTTGCTTTAGGCATCAGAAATGGTTCATGAAAGTGAATTCTTACTCATGAGAGGAAAATAGTGTTGTGATGTACTACTCTGAATGCAGCACTTTATCATCTTCTCTGCAAGGGATACACGGTAGTCCTTCCATTTACTAGATGCGTTGTCATTCATTATCAGTCATTCTCGTGAATCAGTGGTAGGATTCTGCTTATTTGGATACACAGAACTGTACTCCTAATGCAAAAAATCCTCTCAATCTGGTTTGACCAGTGGTTTCATGGAATAATTCATATGTTCCACTGTCACCAGGAAAATTATCACCTGTTTTCTTCTTTTGGAAATGATTTTTTTTTTTTTTTTTTAAACTGGAAAGTTAAGCAGACATCATTTCAGTGATTATCTGTTACAAACTTTAGAGGACATGATGAATGTGTAGTGTAATGGCTCTCCCCCAAAAAAGTGCTCAGCAGAAGGAAACACAGCAGCATGTGTCCTTGATCTGTGCCACATTAGCTGACCAAAAAAATGGCACCGTATGTGCAAGAAATTGGGGTCAGGCACTGCACAGTGATGTATTCATTTCCAACTGTTCAAGATCTCCTGGGACACTGCAGCAATTAAAGGGGTGTTTTTTCTTTGTGGTACCTTTATTTCACACTGGAACGTGAGCCAAGGCTGTTACTTGCTACTGGTAATAAAAATAGAACTCCAGGGAAAGCCCTTATATAGGGAATAATATCCAAAATACTCACATGTATGTATGTGTGTATATATGTATGTATCAGAGACAGTAAGGGAAATGGTCTGTGAGTTATTTCCATAGGGCTGACAAAAAAAAAAAAGATGATTTTTCATGTCTTGAGATGAAGTATCAAAATAACTGAACATCATAAATAGTCACTACAGAAAATGCATTGCCTCAAGAGTATCTGTTCCCATGTACATCAGTACCAACCGCTTGGATTATGACATCAAAAGATTCTGCTAAAATTAATTAGAGGTATGTTTTGCCTCATATGGGAAATTAGAAAGCATTTAGCAACAGTAGAGTTTGTCAACCAAACTGGGGTTTGTCAGCAATTTTTCAGCCACACAATTAGAAACAATGCATGACAGAAAAATGATGAATGGATGCTATGTTAATTGTTGAAATCTAAGTGCCTTTGGGCAACTAGTGGAAGAGGTACACACGTGCTTTACCAGCACACAGGGTCTTCAAGAGTATCCTTACAGAATCATAATGTACCTCCCAGCAAGGACCCATCAGTTGATGCATCAATGTAGCACAACGTTAATAAACACCAGGCATTGTGCTCATATTGACAGATCAGTACAGTCCTGTCTGTGAGTCCAAAATTTATCAAGAGAAGTCATCAAGGTAATTTGATATCACGGATTCTCCTTGTTAGGTGGTACCAGTGCTTTTTCACTTTGTGTTTGCACAAGTGGGTGTTCATGTTTGAACACAACAGCAAAGGTTTTGCTAGCAATATCTATCAATTATATTCTACAAGTTTTTGCTGATTTCTCTGGGCCGCTCCTGGTCACTTTCTTTGAAAGAAATGAAACTTCTTCAAGGTGTCCCTGACAGAGAAGCCTGAACCTCTACAGACTCCAGACAGTTAGAGGAGATTGGAGGTGATAACCAACTAGCTAAAGTGTACATGCCTTCTGAACCAGAAGCGTTTCAGGGTTTATTTACCACGTGTTGTTTCAGAGCTCACTTAAGCTCCTACTTACTTTAAGCCAAATTAAAATCTTTGAAGGTTTTTGCTCTTCATTTGCATGGCCATGTTCTTTGGGTTTAGCTTTTTGACCATCCCAGTAATACCATAGTATTTTATAGTAGGAAATACAGCGTACAAATAAACAGAGTAACTTGGTATCTCTTCAGGTTTTAGCTAGTTTCTCTGTATTTCACCTGTGAAAAAGTCCCAGTCCTCATTCAAGGAGTAGATTGGTGAGAATCAGACTCGGTCAATGAAATGTGTATCTTCCACTGTCAAGCTTTTTTCAAAACTATAGATGCAACTTCCATAAGGATGTTATCATAGGCCAAGGCCCGTCACTTCCATTGCTTATAGAAGACTGTTTGATATCTTTTGTGTAGGTTCCCTTGGCAACACTGGATAAGACCCTAGGCATGCTGGGAGGCTTTACTCAACCTTGCGCCAATAAGCAATTTATTTATCTGTTATCCCTCTAGCATTTATTGGTTGGTTACATCTTAACTGGCTACTGTTGTTACAAAACTAATGGGCTTTTGTGTGACTCAAGCTCTCATTTATTTTGACGTTTGTCATTGGATATCATTCAGGAACAAGCCCTTAGGTCAGAAGGGATTCTTTAGGGGCTTTTGAATTTGGGTACAGGAGTACCAAAAAAGATTGAAGAAAGCAGAATGAAGTGTATTAATGATCGTATATTCAAAATGGAGCTGTTGCAAGCCTTATTTCCTCAAACCTCAGGGTGCTATGTCTGTATAAGTCTCTAAGTCCTGAGATTTCTAGAGAAAGAGATCTCAAGTTTTTCTGAAGAAATTGAGAACATTGTTTTCATGTTTCTAAAGCTTTTTGGTAGGAAGCATGAAGCTGCTAGTAGAAACTGCTTTCGTAGTCTGCTCAAGATTCAGGTATTGGCCTGATTTTCAGTGTCCGGGTGACATGTAGCAGTGTCCTGCTTTAGAGTTCAGGTAAAAATGAGATTTCTACAGGCAGAGGTGAACTTATTGGATTGGAGACAACCACTCTGAATATATCAATCCTTTTATGGAATAAAAGGCAAATTTATATGAAACTGGCTTTGCTGTCCTCAGGTATGAACGTGGAGAGCACATGGCTGCAATAGTTGTGTAGTTTGTTATGCAGTGGCTTTAATACTGTAAAAATTTAATACTGTAAGAAGATGGAGTCAGGGGATGCCTGATTTTTCAAATGTGTTAATTACTAGCAGATGTCATTGACTACAATTAACTGTGACTGTTTAGGATTTCTAAAGAAAAAGGAGGCCCAAAATGATGTAAAAGGATGATCTCAAAGGCCTAAGATGAGGTATTGTTCTGAAGAGATTAAAACATATCCAGCAACTAGATATAGACAGATATAGATATAAGGCTGCTTCTCTTTCTTTCTTCTTCTCAGTATTTGATTTCTACCCAAACAATTAGCATATTAACTCATGGGTGGCCTGTGCCAGATGCTATAGGGGAAGAGAATGATGATTTACTTAATGATTTTTGTTGGTACACATTTAATACATTGGAGAGATGTTGACATGTCTTTAATGATCGATTTTATTTTCTTGAAATAGAATTTTAATTGCAGAGAAATTTAAAGTCATGAATCACTTTCTAAGCAATTTCTTACACATTCAGCCTTTTAAGGTGTGTGTTAAGATAGGCTTTAGCTTACAACATGCGTAAAAATCTTTTAATGAGAACTTTTAAAAGATATATATATATATTCCCAAAACTTTTCTAAAAGCTGCAAATATAAACAGCTCAAGAGAATAACTTAAAATCAAATTAATATGAAGGCACAAAACTTCATGAGGTCTCAGCAGAAAGTTTATATGTAGCTGGAGAAAATGTTACATCTTATTTTAATGACTTATTAACTTCCAAACTGAATTCATTATGTACTTTTTACCACCTTCTTCACCTGATACAGAATCTTGTTTTGATTATTCAGTGTTCCTTATTTTTCTTCAATCAAATTGGCTTTCTTTCTAGAGAATGCCTAAATCTACCTTTTTTTTCAGGAAATGTTACTGTCATTCAAAACAACTTTTCCTAAGAGTATGCTTCTCACATGTTACAAACTAGCACACTAGTAAACATACAGAACTGCCACATTCCCATCACTGATTTTGTTCTATAATGCTTTTATCTAGTACACATTCACTACTAGTGCTGTTTTCAAAATGACATTTTGGAATGCATTTTTTTCTGTTCAGTTTGCAGATGTTGCCTGTACCAGATGTACAACTTGAAAAATAATAACTGCTAAAAATACACAAGCTGTCAGCTTTGTTTTTACTGGGAGAAACTATAACTTCAAGTAAGATAGATTTGTATTTAAAGACAATGTAGGAAACCTAAATTATTCCTGAAGACTGATGGCAGTCTCATCAAATGATGCAAATAATCACGTTATAAATGCATAATTTGAGTCCAAGGTGGGATAAAATTGTTGTTGCATAAGATAATAGTGATACAAATTTTGAAAAAAAAATAAAAGACATAATTAACTAACTTGCATTAATATTTTCTTCGCTGTATTAACATCTTAAAAATAGCTCTTTGTACTTGCACCTTTAAGGTCTCATAGCTGTAATGTTTTTTCACCTGACCTTGCACAAAGTGTTTGTATTAGTACACTAGACAAGCTGTGAAAGTAAAGTGATTTCAAACAAACCTGTAAAAAAGGCAAGCAATGATGCTTCCTTTCCACTTAGTTCAAGGTTAATTATACTTGTCAAGTAGGCAGTGAGAAAAAAAAAAAAAAGGCAGTGAGAAATGTGACAGACCGGTGGCAACCACCCAGGCTGTGCACCTCCAGCAGTTCCCGTTTGTCAAAGTTGCACCCATTGATAAACTCAGAATGAGGACAATACTTCAGAAAGCTCATTTTTTCATTGCACTTAGACATAATAAATCAAGACAAAGAAATGAATATGCTGTAAACTGTAACAGAGAAAATTTGACAAACTGGCAGATTTTATTTTTATGGAGTAGTTATGAAATGATGGATCTTAAGCAAAGATCAAATATTCATGATAATGTTCCTGTTCATTTTTTCATTGTAAGTGTGTTCCTATTCATTTGAGTGTGGGTGTGCACATCTGTAAAGTAAGACTAACGCGGTACGGAACTCTGGTTAAAAACAAAGCCAGCTTTAGAGAATAACTTGGACAGAAGCGTGGCTTTCTAAGTGCAGACTTTAAAACTCCTACCTCTCTGCAGATACATCTGAATTTTCTTCTGTGATCATCTGCAACTCCTGTGTGGTTTTACTTGAATCTTCTTTGACACAGTTCTCCTCTGTGCTTGTTTTGGGAATATCCTCATTGGATCGAAGCTGTTCTATGAGATGTTGCTGCTGCCAGGTTTGAATAGATCGGTGGTGCACAGGGGTTGGACCTGGCACGGGTGCCAGTATGTTGTGGTGGACAGGACTGCTGGTTTTCTTCAGCCCGTTTCTGTCCCGAGAATGGTTCTTCAACCTGTTCTGAACCGGCGTCCCTCTGTGCTCATATCCTTCCTGCTGATGGCAGCCCCCCGTGCCCGCGGAGCCTTGCGAGGGGTGGCTGAACCACCTCCAGCGGAGCCTCAGGATCTGCTTCACGTCAAACTCTTTCTTTCCAGAGACTGACATTTTTTCCAGGGGGGAAAAAAAAAAAAAAAGACAAAAGCCTATTCTTTTAGAAAGGAAACGGATTCTTTGTTATCTCTTGTGTTTCAACTCCTCTTCTTAAGAAAAGACAACAAAAGAACAAATACCGGTAGCGCTCTCCCTCTCTCTCCTGATTAATATACTGCAGGCTCTTCCAGCCGATGCCGAGCTGCTGCTAACTGTATAGGTGGGAATCCATACTGACAGGATGATGAGGTCAGACCTTAAACAAGTAAATCAGCTTAGCACAGGAAAGCAGCCACCACAACACGACCCAGCTGCCTGGCTTACGCGCTCGCAGCCCCGCCGCGCAGCTCTCCCGTATATAACCCAGCCTCACATGATCCGGAGGGATCCTTAGCCCCAACTCACGCTGCAGGAAAGCACGTACAAATAAAGTGACAAGACTTGCTGTCTCACGAGGTTTTCCATCAAGCAACGCTGCATTTCAGAGAAGATTTACAGAGAATTCTTTTTTATATAGTCTCTGGTCGCAGATTTTTAGTAATGATTCGCTGTGAAACTATCCTGCAGCTCGTGCGTTCCCTGAAGGGGTTTGCATTTGTTTGTCTTGCTGTGTAAAATTCCTGCAAATGGCCTCGGTGTGGTAGCACTTGCCTGAAGGAAAGAGGCAGCGGTTGAATACATTGTGCAGAACCGTGTGTATTTTCTCACCTGCAGACAGATTTTGCCGTATAATCACAGAGGTGTGAGAGCAGAGGGGAGGGAGCTGGTGGAAATCAGAGATGTGCTCCCTGCATGGCTGTATCTCTGGAAAACACGCTGTTTCCTGGCCGAGTGCCTGTGTAAACACCTTTTGCCGTCCTGCCCTTAATTTCTCACGGATGGTGAAATGAGAGTGATTTTTTCAGAAAACACCTTTATTTTGCTAGCCTACGCCACAACACGTTTTCAGCAAATTTAACAGATGCTATGTACTCATTCCCATCCGTTCTTTAATAGGCAGGGCTGTGGGAACTGTTCTCTGTGTGTGTTTAAATAATGTACACAGAATGTTTTCCCATGCAAATTGAAAATAATTGAATGGGCAGGATTTTTTTTCTTATCTTCTCCTCCATTTGCTACTGATGATCTACACAACTGTAGGCAGAGTGCAGAAATAAAAAAAAGGTGTAACACTGAGTCAGTAAGGATTCAGAATTAAAGGACGGTACCCCTCTCCCACACATCTTACATCTCTTCTTCAGACCTTCCCATGGTAACTTCCTTTTTCTCTGTGCTGTGATTTTTTTCTCTTTTTTCTAAACTTTGCTGATGAGATGTTGAACCTTCAAACACAAACAACAGCTTTATTTTCTCTTATGGCTGCATATAATGCAGTTAGTAGAAAAAATGCAGCAAAGTTTTGAAAAGAAAAAGCAAAATGAGAGGATAGGAACAAGGAATCACCAGCCTTTACGTTGGATTGTCAAGTTTCTAATCCTGTTTATGGTATCCAAGCAAATGCTATGCAGTATCGTGAACTGCATGCATGGGAGATAAATTGCAGGATAAGTGAAGAACAGTAAAATAGTTGAAAAATATTATACTTTGTAGATACATAGAGGGAAAGAAAATACTTTGTACAAAAGAAAAGCTATGAGAAAGAGTTGGCCATAAAAGGCAGAAAGGAGGAAGCTGAGGAAAGAGGATGTTTGCCAGATCTAGCCAGTACATCTTTGTTGCTATACAGAATATTGGGGCTGAGCTACTTCATCCAAATTTACATTAATACGTGATATTGATAGCAGGGTAAATGTCCATGACAGACGGAACAAGAAAAATTTGGTTGCAGATAAGGATCCTTTCTTACATGAAAAAACTATTTTGTGCTTTGGCATTACTGCTCCCGTCGCGGACCCCAGCCCGCTGCTGTGAGTTATGGTTCTCACAGCCGCTACCAGAACTCGCCTGTGAGATTCACGGTGGGTTTCAATTTAAGCTTGTTGAGAATATAAGCTAATAAAGAAGCTGCTCCCAAACTTCAAGGATTTTAAAGAACTTATAGGGAGTGAATTGATAAAAGAAAATACCAGCCGTTGTATAAGAGACACTACTATATGTCCCAAAGTCAGTGTAAGATGTTTTCTTACTTTAATGATGACCTTTTACAACAATCTTAAATTTTCTGCAGACACAAATGTTTCGGGTATTTTTTTTCCTGCATTACAACTCTATAATATTTAATTTAATGCTGCTTAACTTTTCAATTTCAGGCCACACACCTATGGACATTACTCTCCAATTTCAGTAGAGTAATGAGACCTAGCGGTATCTATGCATATTCCTCAGCATTGCCTCCCTGGCAATGTGAGATCTATTTTAAGGAGGGAGTCTCTATATACCAAGTTAATAAAATAATTTATGATAAAATCTGGTAAAGGTGGACAGAGAGCATGGTTTCTCGCTACTATCTTAATCAGGCCATTGAGCTATCTCAGCAGCTGTCAGCTCCACTTAGCAACAGCTCAAATACATTTAATCCATATTTTTTCACCGTCTCACAAAGCTTCTGTTAGTTTCCTTTCCTTAAAGCCCTTTTGCAGAACTCATCCTTTATCCAAGATATTGTCTAAAGCATATTCCTTGAGTTTTACTTGAGAATGTACGAACAGGGCTTCTGTTTGTGAATTACTGTCTCCTACTAACTCAGCACATGTTTTGACAGATGTAAAGCATATCCAGCTAAAATTAAAACAGTAAAACTGGACATTTGCTGAAGAGACTGTCTTGCTCAAAAAGTCAGCCTGAGTCAGCACAGAATGTGTTTCAGGTAGGGCATAAGTAGATTATTTTCCACACAGCTTGTTACCGTTCTGGCTAAAATGTCACTGTGCTGTGCTAGGACAGTATAAGGGATTTGATAATCCAAAACTTCAGGCCTGAAATTAAAATAAAGCTACACCACGTTTATACATACGTATGCCATGTTTTTAATAGGCTGCAAAAATGGCTTTTTGCTACAGCTGCCTCCTGTGTTCATCTGCCACCAAAACACTTTATAGAAAGTTTTCTAATGCATTTCAAAGTATCTGGATTTTCTAGTTAATAACTTAGTAATTTCTTTTTTTTTGAGAATTTTAGCAAGTGGGATATATGCATGCAGTTATGTAATATTTATTCTCCTCTCAAAAGAGACGTAGCAAATGATTTCTTACTCTTTTTCTGTGTGCCCTGAGCTGGTTGTACAGTGTATGTATGAAAAGCCTATTAGAAAAATCTCTCTCTGTTCCCACAAGCCTAGCAAAGAATAATAGAAAGGAATCATCTAACTCTCTTGTAGGATAATTCAGGAAAGATACCATCTGCAGACTCTGAAGCCAGGAGTATTGCAAGGACTGGGTTACTAGCAAGAGCTAATGAGGTAGACCTTTGCT
This sequence comes from Ardeotis arabs, assembly GCA_011801015.1. Classification (NCBI taxonomy): domain Eukaryota; kingdom Metazoa; phylum Chordata; class Aves; order Otidiformes; family Otididae; genus Ardeotis; species Ardeotis arabs. The sequence goes on along the minus strand of JAAGAY010012676.1, from coordinate 60,675 downwards.
GGATGTGAGGCAGACCAGAAAAAAAATGGATTTTTTTTTTTATTAAAGTCAAAGATAGCTTTGGAACAGAGGTCTTCATTGCCAAGCTCACTGACCCAAATAGGAAAAATCTGCATATGCTGAATGAGATAAGCCAAAAAGCAAGATAAGCACAGAAAGTTGGGAATGTTTTCTCATCTTTTCAAGATATTTGATGTCTATTCTGACATTACGTTTTTTAGAAAGTCAAGTTGATTCCAAGCTCACGTTAATACCGTATACTCTATAGTGCTTGCATTCGGGGAAAACACCGTAATAAGATCTACGTACATACAGATTGTTGATAACTAAAGTCCTGTGTAAAAAAGTTGTATGCTCTCTAGCCAAATACTTCTACAGGGTCTTCACAGTTTGTGTACTCAGCCAGTGCGCTTACACTGTATATGAGGCCAGATAAAAAGAACAAGAAGTTGAATATCTTTATTACAGTGTTTTGAAAATAGTGCTTCAGGAGAACTCCCATTAGTCCATCCTTTGTAAAAGCGATATTGCAGGAAACATCTGCAGAGCACAGCACCACCATTACAGAAGTCAAAGTTAAATGGAAAGGAATGTGACAAAACCCAAACCAAATAGCTGTGTTTAAGATCTCCAGGAAAACTCGATTTTCTTTTAAAAGAAAACTTTGAATCCCAGCAAGTGCAAATCAGTTTAAGACAATCAGTTACTTTTGATACATCCTGCTAAAGGAGGTGGTAGAGATGATGCACTTAAGGGAAAGTGTTGACACATGGAAACGCAATTCCTTCCTCAAATAACTGGAAACTGTACTACAGATTGCAACCCGCCTACCAATCTGTATGCCAAAATTGGAAGAAATCACAGTGTTTCTACAAGATCCAAGGAAAAAGAATGTGAGATGTGAGCCTGGTGTAAGCAAGCCTGATTAAAATCTTGCTAAACAGGAAGAAAATTGTCACCCTCAAAACGAAACCAGAATACTAGAGTGAAATAAGAAATAGCAAATATCCACTTTACAGCCAAGTGGGAAGGATCTCCCATGAACAAGGACTTGAAAGTGATGACACAGGTGCAGCAAAAGCAAGCACAAACGCATGACTTGGAAAGAAAGTCCTGCCACAGGTCAAGAACAAGATAGAAAAGAATGGAAAATACATGGATGGGTGTAAAACTGATTTTTGTTCTTGTCTTGGTTCTGGCTAGGGCAGAGTTAATTTTCACCTGAGCTGGGAGAGGAGCTGGAGCTGGTTGCCTGTGGCTGGGGACACAGCTGGGATGGGTTACTCATTACCAACAGCTGGGACAGGTTACCCAAATGAGCACAGGGGCTCTTCCATCCCATGTGACCCCATGCTCTGGATATAAAGTGGGGATGGGGCTGAGGGACAGGTTTTGCTACTCAGGAGGGAGCTGGGCCATCAAGATCCACTGTGAGGTATTGTACTATTAATTATGTGCTTAAGTATGTTCTGTTACTGTTTTTGTTTTTCATCTCTGTTTTTTCTTCCTCTGTTGTTCTCTTAAACTGGCTTTATCCCAACCCATGAGTTTTATCTTTCTTTCCCATTTCTCCTCCCCATCCCTCCGAGGGGGGTAGTGAGCAAGCAACTGTGTGGCATTTTATTTGCTGACTGGGGCTAAACCGTGACAATAATATTTGGTAAAATTTTAGATATTTTTCTTTATTTTTCAAACTGTTGTGCTCAAGAAAAGCCAATTGTTTCATTGATTATTTTATTGCCTACTGGTAAAATCGAGACACAATGTTGTAAAACGGGTGAGGTAGAAAAACTGAATAATAATTTTGCATTTATTGACAGCGTAGAATTTAGCTTTTTATCATACTTCTGTTGTTCTTCTGTTGTCTACGGAAACATTAAATCAGCTGCCCAAGCTAACAAGTCTTTTCAACCCACCAAAATATTTCTATTATTTGCTGTCAGGGACTGAGGCAGATGAGAGAAAAGAAAATTACCAACAGATCTGAGGGCCAGGTTTTTCCAAAATTACTACTTATTTTGAATGCCTTATTGGAGAGATCTGAGAAACAGAGGCAGAGCATTTCCAAAGCACAGTTATTTAAGTGCTATTGTTGAACAGAAGTCTCTTCCAACCTCATCTGTTCTGTGATTCTTACCCTGCCCAGCACTAAGAAGGAGAATGGCACAGTAAATGTGCTGCTGATTTGCAGCATCCATCTTTTCAGTCTGTGGGCGTGTGGTACAGCTGTAACACTTCTGCAAGCTCCCTTCCCTTCTGCTGGAGCCCGGCTGTGCGAAGTCTCTGCCAGCTGGTAGGAGAGTTTGGAAGGAGCTATGCTGGGGGCGGTTTTCCTCGGCTCCTTCCCTTGGATGCTTGTGAAGACTGCCGAATTTCTTGATGTAATGTGTGAATAAACCCATGGTGTTATTATAAAGTGAAATTATATAGAAATACTGCCTTTATAGAAAATCTGCCTCTTACGAAGAGTAACACTGCCAGCTATCAAGAAGGGTTAGCAGAGCCAGAAAAAGGCAATCTGTGTTTTTGCACATACAAATGGTGCTTTGCGTGCTGTTATATGTAGAGTAGGAAGCTAATAGGTGTGTTCTGACTTTTTAAGAGCCCATTTCTAGAAAGCATTCTTGCAAGTGGGCTAAACAAGCAACCTTTGTCTTGAAATAACTAAATATACTCAAGATGGAAAAATCGTTATGAAATTTCCAAGCTGAAATTTCAAACTTAATACTGATTTTCTTTTGATGGATAAAATTGCATTTCTAGGAAATGTTTGTTCTGCACGTCTCAGAAATAGGTGTTTTACTGTACGACTTCATAAAAATTCCTATTGCTCTGTTTTGTTTTTTACAAATTAAGTATGAGGAAAACTTTGTAGTCTGCAGAAATTAGCATTTCTGAATTTAACTGTTTAAGAGTATTATTTGTGTGGCTGGTTAGGTCTTTGCTTTTAAGTTTTACCAAGTATTTAAATAAATTCTATTATTTTATTGATCTTTGAAGAGAAATATGACTTAGACTTATCTGTGACCTAAAATTGGAAGAGATATTCAGAAGATAAACATTATCTTGTATGTAAAATTAAAACAGTTGAATACAGAAATAATAATTGTGTTTGTAATAGAAGAATCTTAAACTGGATATCAAAAAGAGAGTAGCTGAGGGGAAAATACTGTTTTACATTCAGTTTCCTAACGCCAATAAGTATGGTCATTTACCAAATGAGAACACAATATAAAAAGACATTATGACAGTATCTGTTGTTACTAATCAATGGGAAACTCGGATATAAACATGACATGCGCCTTTTATGGCTTTAAGATCAGCAGCATACTAATCAATCTGTCACTTCGTAGTCAAGATAAACTATATAGATTAAAATTAATGTTCACAGTGTTACTGTATCCTAAGCAAGCTCCTAAATTAAAAAAAAAGAATGGGATCTTGACAATCAAGCTTTGTTATTATTAGTACAAAGCTGTTACAAGTTGCTGTGTGATACTCTGTGATGTAACCATATAGCTGCTGCAAATAACGTAAGGATAATCTCTCAAGGTACTAAGGAGGTAATAAAAGCCATCGTCAGTAATCCAAGTTCAGTTCAGGAGGGATTTAGTGACATAGTCCCTCTTCTTTTTGGTCAGAGGATTCAATAAAATTATTCTATATTATTCAAATATAATCAATTTTATATGCGTAGATCATAATAAATATATCACATGCAGTAGTCTGAATCCTTCATCCCAAAAGATTCCAAGCAAGTAGCTTTATTGATTGGAATCTCTCACTTGTTGCTACCTGTTTCACTGTAACTTCTAGCATGAGTCTACTAGTAATGGGCTGCTTTCTGTAAGAATTCAGTGTCTTGAAATTTCATCTCTTTAAATACTTCTTTTTCAACCAATATTTTAATAACAAACATTACTACAAGGTTAGCCTGCTGAATGTAGTTTGTATAAGATGTCCTCTGTTGACCTCTAAAATAAACCAAATAAAAACATTCCTCTCTGCTACTTAAAGTTGATAAGAACCCATCAAAGAAATGTGGTGACATCCCTAAAGTCTCTATATGATATGCCACATCTTTGTCATGTGAGAGGACAGCAAGCTTTTATTTTCAGTATAACTGATTTAATATTTTTTATGTTGTTTTCTGGAAACTGCATGAAGTACTGGGAAAAATGTCTTCTGTTTTAGAAATGTAGGAAACATCCCTTTTCCCCTATTAACTCCAAGCAGCACACAAATGCCACGCCTTCTAGAAATAAATGCAAAGTTGAATCCTGGTGTATCTGCTGTGGAGTCAGGAAGGGTCTGTCGGTTTTGGAGGGAGCGGTATTTGGAGGTGATTTGTTTGTTTATTCTTGAAGTATCCTACTAGTTGAAGTACTCCAGAATAAATTATTTTTATTCTTCTCTTACTGGCCCTTAATTTTCTTCTGCAAGAGTACTTTCTATAGAGTTTGAAGTAAGGTAAGCCTTTCTATTGTAAGAAAACCGGTCAGAAGAGGTCATTGGCAAGATGCATGCATGAATGGACTTGTTAGTCCCATATTGCAATAACATTGAACACGAGGTAGGCAGCTATGATCTAAACAAAAAAAAACCTCTAGGACAGAGACATCAGAACACTTGTGGGAAAACTGTTCCAATGCTTGACTGTCCTATTAGTGAAATAGTTTATTTTATAATGGGTCTGAACATCCCTTGTTTTAATTTATGCCCACTGCCTGATGTCTTTCCTCCTCCTAGCATGCTCTGTGAAGAGCTTAGCTCGGTCACCTTGATGACTTTGCTGTAGGCACTGGAGGCTGCTGAAGCTGTCTCCTCCAGGTTGAACAAGCCCTATTCCCTCAGCCTTTACTCTTTGGGCAAGTACTTCAGCCCCCAGCCATCTTGATGACCCTCTGCTGAATTCACCTGAGTTTGTCAATATCTGTCTTGTGTTGGAGTGGGGTGGGGGGAGGACAACTTTAGCAGTATTCCATATGTGGTCTAATGAGTGCTGAGTAAAAGACTACTACTACCTAACTAGTAAGTAGTAGAATGATGGATGGAGCTTTTAATAGCATTTATTACCTGTAACAATTGTATCAAAACAAGCATTGATTCTTAGCGTATGATGACATCTGTTCCATAACTGTAAAAGGATCATGAAAGTTATGTTCATGAATAAAATACTTGAAATTTCTGTTTATTCACTGATAATAACAGCCCTTATTTGTTATTGTCATTGGATACTAAAGTGTACGGAAAGGATCTGGCATACACTCAACAAAACCTAGTATTTAGATTTGACACTTGTCAGTGTAGCTCTGTATCATATGCCATCCCAAAGCCTTGACAGAATAAGGACTTGTGCCCAAGGTCAGTCTTCTCTGGTAAGTTTTTGAACGTGGCTCTTGCTCATTGTCTTTTAAAAAGTAATAAATGCTGCCCTCACTTTCAAGAGAGGGAGGCCCTTGAGGCAGTTGTATTTCTGTGCATGCTAGGAGGTAATGATTCTTAGATGTGTTTAGTTTTTAAGCCCACAAATGTCTTCTGAGGCGCATGAAAGGTGCTACATATGTCAATAAAAAAATCCTTAGAACGTGTGGCCGTGCATCTCCTCTGAATCATTGACATCAGAGGTTAGAGCTCTTCGATTATTCATGGGAAAATGACCTACGCTGGGGCAGATGTTTGAGAGATCTCAGGCAGTTACTTCAAGCCTTTCTCCTTGATGACTTATCTAATTTCCAGCACTCATATTGATTTGAACACAGACACACACTCAAGAACACAAGCTGGCTTGTATCTACGAGTATGGAAACAGGCTGTCTGGTATATCATCTGGTTTACCTTTAAATTAACACAAGGAAGCATGCAATTTTTTACAAGTAAGGCAAATAAATTTGAAGCTGTTATGGTTGGGTTTTTGTAGCGTAACAATCCACCAACCTTTTTTTCTGCCTTCAGTTTGTCTCCTAGTTGTCATCAGTTTTCCTACCACATTTCCCAGATGTTTTCTCTCTCCTTTGTGATGCCGTAAGAATGCAAGGGACAGAATAATTTTTAAAATCATGTGATTACAAGCATTACAGTCAAAGTTCAGCTGGAAAAGTGCTGTAAATCAATATCCTTGTCAGCAAACTCTCTCCCAGCATCCTGACACTGTGCTTTTGGTCATGTCATCTGTAAAAGTACAGAATAACTCAATTTTTTCTTTAACAAAAAGCTATAGAGGTACACATCACAATATTATTGTCGTTCAGCCTGGCTCTAGCAGTTGTCGGATGCACATTTACTCTGTGATGCTAGCGCAGAATATAAAAACACAAAACCACATTTAAACCATCCAATTCCTATATAAAAAACTTTGGTTCTGTCATGTTTGCAATTTTTAGAATAGATAGACTCAGCATCTATATTTTGGTGTGTGAGAAATTTTTAGTAAATGTTTTCATATTTTCTGGGGAAAAATAGATGTACATATGAGTACTGCATCGTAAGATGAAAACTGGAGAACTGACAGTAAAATACAGTATGTTTTATCTTTTTATACATTCATTAGCAATAGAAAGGTACTAAACATAGTGACCAAATTTGCAAGTGATAGCAAATTTCAGGGAGGAAGCAATACCACAAAACCTCCAGAAAGCACAGATTGCTGAATATAACATGCAATATTCTGAGGCAAAGCCTATTAATGACAGATTCCCAAAGGAAGAGAGAAATACAGCCTGCTGAAAGAGACACAGAACAACAGACCCCAACACATCAAATCTGATTATTTAGCATTAAATGGTTGAAAAATCCACTTACAGACTAGGACAGGGGCGTGATGGAGAATAGGATCTCTTGTTTTAGTGTAGATTATGCTAACTTAATTTTTTTCAAAACTTCATCTAAAGTCTTATTTGATCCAGTCCCATATCTCTTTGTCTTGAACATGAACTTCACTGTGACCTGTGCCATCCCAAACATCAATGATGTGGGAGGATTTTCTGTAGGTATTAGAGTTTCAGTCCTTAAGACAAAAACTTTAACTCCATTTTAAGTTTCCAGCTCAGTTTTGTGTGTTCGAGATGCAGATAGTCTACCCTGCATGTCTGGAAGACAGCCACTCTACTGTACCGCACTGTTCAGCAGGAATTTCTGGTCCTTCTGGGATAACGTCAGGTGGTACCATGTCCTGAAAGGTCCATTGAGGAACAGTAGAAATAGATGCAGAACAGAAATACCCGTCACTGATCGATGTATGTACACTGATGGGATTTGGCAGTGGAAGGCAGCCCTTTTCCCTTTGATGAAGGGAAGTACTTGCAGCTGCATACATTAACTGTAGACATTCTTGAGATGGCAAGGAGAGCTCTGTTGTAACAAATTAAATCATATTGCAAGTACACTACTAGAGAGCTGTTCTAGAAGAAATTAAGCCTAGCAAGTCTCTTGAAATTAAACTCCTGCTGAAATAAATTGGCAATATCTAACTAATACAGTTTAGCATATGTCACAAATAAGAGGGATGCTCGTGGTTGATTATGTCAATTTAAAAGGCTGTTTACATCAAATCCTTTAGAGGTCCCAGTTTTAACATTACAGGTCATAAGGTACTTTGCTTTAGAACATATTTTAAGATGCTTGATACCGTTGGAGTGACAGTATTTGGCTTTTTGGCTTACTGAGTTTCCTAAATTAAATTACTGGTAATACCTCTTGTTAGTGAGTGGCTGATGGCTTTACACTTTTTTGATACAGTGAACACTTAGGAATGCTAGGTGCTATCACCATTTTAATGTAAAATACAATTGACTTTAAAGAACAAAGTCTGCAATTGCAAGATTGTTAATGTGGAATTAATGTTCACAGGAAAAGATACACCTGCCAAATTCCACTGCCTTAAAATGCAAGATTCGGCTAGTCACAGAGACATCTGATTGCTTCTTAATCACTGTTAGCAGTTGATTTTTTTAAAATGCTTTATTTTATAATTTTATGTTTCATGTTATCGAAAATGTTACAGGAGAAACCAGTGGGAAAAGAAAAGCTATTTGCCTCTCCTAGCTTAATAACTCCTTCTTGCTGATCCATTTAGGGGTTTGGTTTTTTTTTTCCCCCATCTGAAATTGCTTTCTGTCCGCTGGAGCACACCTCATTGTTTTTCTGCCTGACACAGTCTAATCACTCTGGCTTGCAGATCTCTCACATAATAACAAGTACATGCCACAGAAAAGGCATTCCTGCATTACTAGGACATACAGTCCTCTTGCAAAATAACACATATTCTATCCTCTGAAGGAAAAAATGCAGAAATTCGAACAATCTGATGTGATTCATATCATTTATATTTAAGGAACTTTAACCACATCCTTTTCACTTGGTAGAGTCCAAGAAGCTTTAATTAAAAAATGCAGATTACTCAGCCTATTTTTTTTATACCGCTATAAGAATTATTTTCTTTCTGCAAGAAAATGCTAGTATGTCTGCTTTGTTTCCTTATTAGATGCCATCAACTTACCTCTCTTCAAATAATTTTACATAGTTTTTCTTTGTATTAGGCTATATATGCTAGTCAATCTTGTATTTCAGAAAAAACTTGTGGCCAATAAATTCATCCGGGTGAATATCTCCCCTTATAAAAAGCACGCGTTCAGTTATTTTTCCAGTCCCATGTAAGAATTGTCATGCAGACTGGTCAAGTTGTGTAGTGCTTTCGTAGACAGCTGGTGCCAACGGGACACACAAGTCTGTGAACACCCTGGTTTAACGTCAGTCTGGGCTGTGAGAGAGCAGAAGCTCAGAAGTTTTGTGTGTTTTCAACCATTCAAATGGTTCAGGTAGATAACTAACTACATTAAGTGTAGTTGTAGTGGTTCTGAGATGTATTTTTCACTCGCTTATGATCAGGATCGTGAAAGTAAAGTAGCTATTATTTCATGCTTTTATTAAAAAAAAAATCTACTTCATTGTTAAGCTTGTGAGGTAACATTTCAAAGTCAGAAGATATTTCTTTCCTTTGGCAGTGTGCAGTACTAATATACTGTGTGTAATTTATGTGTACATTTACATGTATTTGTAGGAAAAAAAATCACTGGTATACGTCAGTGAGACATTGGCAGCTGATTGCATCAGCAATGAGAGAATGTTCTAAAATGCTATCATTTTAGATCTGTTGTGGGATAGGATAGAGTTTATTTTGCTTTGAAAAGCTGTGAATGAAACTGCTAAAATGTCTACTGACGTCTTTTCTGGAATTAATTTTTACAATGACACTGCAGGGCCTTTTTTGCTTGAACTCCTGACTATATTATTTGGGATTTTAAGTAATTTCTTTTCTGATCTGAGTCTATAAAGCCCTTACATGCTTGAACTTGCGGGAACAAGCATAACTTGCCAGTGGACACCGCTATGTCATTAGAGTTTGAGTACCTAAGATTTTTACTAAGGTATTACAGACAGGATAATGTCTTAGAATTACTGCAGAGGAAATAATGTGAATCTTAAAGTCTTATTTTGTAGTGCTTGTGTGGAACATTATCCTTGAACTTTCCTCTAAAGATTCAAATGTGTTGCCGTAATCTGGTAACAATAAACACATTTGCAGATGTGCAGACACATAATTATAGGAAGTACAAATATGACCCTTGTGTAAAGCATAGCACAACAGAAAATCAGGGAGGTTTATGATTTAAATAGTTTAAAATATTTTTTGTGGCTTATGAAGGAGATTCAATTGCTGTAGAAAAGTACGTACAATAATAATGCATGCACTTAGTGCAGAAAGAGATTAAACGAAGCTGCTATTCTACTTTCAGTCAGTTATTCGTATAAAAAACCACCTACAATAAGGTATTTCACCAAGATACTACTTCAAAACTATTTTGTGAGGCAATGTGATTTATATTTTACACATTATTCAGCCAAACCTGTTGTGCTTTATTATTTTTGTACCCATTATATTGCTTTTGCAGCAAACAGATCTGTGATCTAAAACTTTTGGAGAAAGTCTTATATACTGTAGCAACCTTTAACAATTGTTAAAGGCAACCTCCTCATGCTTTGTAGGATCTCACCATTCATGTTGTGACCAAATTGAATTTATTTGTAGTCCATTACATGACTTTGGTATAGTGATGTTATCTGCATGCTGTAGTGATAGAGAACCATCACGTTCTGAAAGAGAAAAATAGGGAAGAGCGAATGCTGGATTCAGAATCTCTATATTTTTGCTTCTGAGAAGCCCTCTGAACGAAGCAGAGCATGCTTTTTGAAGGCTCATCATCACGTTCATTTTTATTTGTGCTTCTCTTTTTGGAGAACACAAACTGTCTCCTTTACCTGTCACAACTCGGACATGGCACTGGTCTGTGCTGCAGGGTTCTGACCGCTGGCAGTGCAAAGGTGCTACACAAGCCTCTCATTTCCAGCACGGAAAAGCAAGACGTGCAAGGCAGACCGTGTGTATCGACGTTCTGGGCTGCTGCTGCCTTCCGAGTTTGAAGGGATTATTGCATTTGCTTGACAGTGAACAGTTTGAGGAAATCCATAGGCGTATCCATCACTGAGAGGGATTTGGAAGATGATGATCTTTCTTATCTGAAGTGCCAGTAACTGTTAAACTGCATCTCTTATTTTTAGCTGATTCCAAGTGTGGGCCCTTTTTGAAGACCAAGTGGAAAGAGATCAACGTCCTTAAGGAAAAAAAAAAAAACCTTTATGTACTGTATCTCTTGTCATTCTTTCCCTGTTTAGAGCTTTTTGAGTTGTGCAGATTGTTGGGGTTTTTTTTTCATTGCAATGCAGTTTGTATATATATAATCTATTTGAGAACTTAGAGCTGGGAGATAGAAACCCAGTTTCAACTGCTGTAACAGTTGGTATATAATGCTAGAATTGTGCCATCACTGCAGTTTGTGACTGACATTCAAGCCCTATTATAACTTTAACTCATTACTACCTTACCTTCTGTATTAATAAAATTTATTTCATCGGTTTAGAGTTTTTTCACACTCCCCTAAATTCCATAAAATTAAGGCAGCCATTTCTACTGCTTTTTCAGAACTTCCAGGAAACTGAAAAATTAATTAGTTGGAAATTTCTATTTTGAGTTGTGTTAAGGTTTGCAGGAGAATGCACAGGGCAGTGAATAAAGGTGCTTTGAGAAGCCTTTTACTCTGTTACTTGCTTAAGAAATGGCATTCGTATCTTCTATGTGCTTGAATAGAAGTATACAAATATTGCATGCTTGATTTTAAGTCAGGCAAATTCATAGTGGAAATATGGGATTTTAATATAAGGGAAGGTGATGCTGTGGTCAGAAGAGCTGGAGTAACAGCCCTGGAAGTAAATGACCAAGAAAGGACTGCCTGCTTTTATGTGGGATGGATTTTTTTGAGAGGAATATGACTGTGTATTTGCTTTTTTTAATAACAGCTTAGAGATTTTTTGGAAAAGACCTTGGTTTGAGATCAGCTTTTAAACTTGAGCTCTAAAATTTGGCAGAGGCAGAAATGTTGCCATGGCAACCCATTATCTAACACCATATTACTGAAACCTCCTGCCAGTTCATCCACAGTCGAATGCTGAAGGCAACCTTAGAAGGTATTATATGTTCTGTCCTGAAACAGTTCAGCAGGCCCTTCCAAAAATAGACTGTGACTTGAGAATATGAACAGCTATCTGGACAAAAAAAAGGGGGGAAAATGTTTTCCCTTTATAAAGGTGAATGAATACACTCTGATAGTGAATTTTCATCATCATGGTTAAACTGTTGGCTGTTTTATAGCGAGTAGAGGCAGTTTACAGACATTTGAAGTTAGAAGGGTGATTATGCATTTTGTTCTAGAATAGCCTCCACATTCAGAATGCTGTCATCTTAATTTCTCCTGCATTGAGAGCAGTGATCCGGCTGAGTCTGAGAAGTGCTGGCCTCGAGAAAGTGCAGTCAAGACTGGAATCCAGTTATAATAGTGTCCTCAGACCAAGTACTGCTGATCTTCGGAGTATAAAGAGGTCAACTTCAGAGGAAAGGAGGTTGACGTCAGAGGAAATAGAAGCAGTCCCACTGTAGCATAAAACCAGCACAGACTCAGGGTAGCCCAACGACAGTGGCCTCAGCAGCCCGTGTTAGCTGAACCGCTCCTGGCAGCAGGAGATGCAGGTTGCCCAGCAGACCAACCTCAGCCCTGCCTGCCTCCTCATGGTGCCCAGTTGGGATGGAAGGTTCACTGGGAGTTACGTGTGCCATAAGGCCACTCCCTCACTCCTCCTTCAGGGTTATGTTTATAAAATCTGGCCAGCTGGTTTTGGTGAAGTATCCTCAGTCCAGACAGGTTCCCGAATCTCAGGACTGTTTTCTGGTTTTGTTTACTATTGCTCTGGAAATATTATATCTATTTTGCCATTCTACTTTCCATACTTCTGTGTGAAGCAGTTGTTAGCTGAAATACCTGACCGCTCTGCACCTCTCTGTGATTGCTTCCTAAATGGTTTCTTTGTTTTGAAATACTTGTACAGCGATACACTTGTCAAAATGCGCACAGAAAATAAGCCCCAACTGGAAATGCATGTCCAATAATGCAAAACTGACAGTTTCATTCAAATTAATAATGACTGATACGATTTGCCACAAGCATCAAAGCTTCCAATAACATTTTCTTGCTGGCAGCAAGAAAAAACAATTTTTTTTTTTAAGCTTGGATGGGTTTTTTCCACTCAGTGATATGAAATTAACAAGGTTCCATTCATATTTACACAATTTTTTTGTTATTTATCTCATGTTCTAGTTAATATTGGCACCTTTTAATGAAGTACTTCACTGCTCGTAGAATTAAGCTTGTCGTGGGTCATCTGTAATGCAAGATTAAAAGAGGAGTCACTTGGGTTACCAGCAAGATTCTACCTTTTCTTTAAAATTGTTTGACTTTTCTGCTCTACACAGAATCATAGAATGGTTTGGCTGGGAAGGGACCTTTCCAGGCCATCCGGTCCAACCCCCTGGCAAGGAGCAGGGACATCTCCAACTAAACCAGATTGTTCAGAGCCCCGTCTGATCTAACAAGCTGAAAAAATTATATATGTGTAATGTCTATTAAATAATTTTTATATATTATATATGTTACATAATGTATCTACTTTTATATATCTTTATACATATATAAATTCCAGTATTTTAAAGTAACTCTGTGAGTGATCTCTGTGCGGAGGAGTCATTTTGAGAATTTATCTTCCAAACCCGGTACAAGGTTGCTGCTTAAGGCTGAGAGTGTGCTGTGTGATACGTATGAGATCGAAGCAGAAGAGATACCAAACAGAGAAGGCAAGGGCTGGCACGTTATAAATTGCATTGCTTTGGTCAGCTTTTCTTTCAGTTTTTAAAAATTGCTTTAAAAAAAAATGGAAAATCAGCTGTTTCCTACATAGCTGAAGTGGCTCAGCCACCAACCACAAGCTACCCTAGCATAAATTGCTAGGAAACTGGATGTATGGATCTTCATTGCTCCATTGGGCAGCTGGGGATCGAAGGGAGAGCGACAATCCTTAGTAAGCTTGTCTTCACTTAGCGTCTCTTAACAGAGAATTCTGTTGTATCAGTGAGGATTATTGTATAGAATAATACACGGAAAAATAAATGGCCTTACCGTCCCGCGGGAGCCAATGGAAGCCTGCCAAATTCACCAGCTTTCATAATAAATTGAATGCATGTATAGTAAAGTACAATGTAAAACTCATCAGCTATTTTACCCTTTAAAATTTACTGTTTAGGATTCTATAGCCTTTTCAGTCACTGACAACCTGTACCCAGTGCACAGCGTGCGCTGTTTTGTCTGGGAGATTCACAGTTGTACAGCTTGAGGGACATCTCAACAGTGGACAAAGAGCAAAGATCTTTCTCTCTGCATCGGGGATGAGCAAAACAGCTTTCAAATGCCATCTCCCACGTTAGATGGTGTCCCCCAGGCAATCCCTCCCCATTTCCATGGGATCGTGAAAGCAGCGCTGAGGTCTGGTGTCCTGTGGACACAGGTTCAGACACAGGAAAAGTCATCAGCGGTGCGGAGGCTGAGGTTTCTTGGACAGCAAAATAACTGAGAGATGGCCTGCGAGAGCTCTGCAGAGCTGGGATTGCCATGCTCGCTGTCTTTGCCCGCGGTTATGTTGGTGACTCCGGGAGCTGGGGGAGCTTGCTGAAAGGCAATAATTGTTTCTTACTTTGCGCTGGGATTGTCTGGGTCCCGTTTTTGGCTTCAAACATAGCCTGTTCCCATCCCTTACTGTACAGGCCACTGCTCCTCATCTTTGAAGCAACAAAACTGAATTTGGCTGTTTTGCTGCTGAGGGGTTGAGCTGATGTTGGCGTAGTGAAGACTTTCAGGTGTAATAGCAGCTTTTGGAGGAGAGCAAGGCTGAAAAAAAAAATGTTCCTCTTGCGCACTAAGGCAGATGAAATTTGTCTCGGTATAATATTTACATTTTGTTGTTTGAATAAATTCCTGTTTTACACTGAGTGCCCAAGAATATTTAAATTTTTTTTTTGCAATTCTCACATTTATTCAGTAACAATAAAGAAAGCTCCTACTAAAGATAGGAGTTAATCTGGGTTTAATGTAGGTTACTGCTGGGGAATGTTAGGTCTATATTTGTTGCATTTTTAATATATTTTAATATTTAGCATTTGATAAATTAGTTTGCCAAATTGTTAATGATGCCACTACTAGTTAAGATGTTTCCCCATCTTCAAAAATTAAAAACATTTCAATATTTAAATTAACTACACTGTTCATTTTAAGGCATGTGTTACTGCATATGTTTATAGTTCTGTTTTTCTGAATGTGTAAGTTTGTTTTTTTTGTTTTTTTTTGTTTTTTTTTCTTGCCTATATTGGTATTTCATTCTGAACCTGAGAGGAATTAATGTTTATAGACACTGCTTGAATTCATTTGAGCTCTGATTGTTAAGCCTTCTCCTCTGGGAGTAGGTGAATGAATCCCAAGGAGGCAGAAATGGAAACAAAGAGAATGAGAAGAAGGGAAGGAAGGTGGTGGCAACAATAGCACACCTTTTTTTAGATCATTGATTTAGTACAGAGGAGACTGTGTGTTATAAATCCTTTATATACTCCCCACTCATTTGAAGTGGAAGAAATACCATGTTTTCCCATTCACAAAATGAATTTTGAGCCATGAAATTTAGCCAATTAAAAAACTGAATTCACTACTCCAGCTAAAATTATATCTCATGTTGTTATAATGTTAAAGGGTTGAGCATCTCTCAAACCCTGTGAATCTTCAAAAGCAAACTGAAAATTTTTCTGCACCAACAGTAAACTGGTGGTGCCTTTGAGAGATCTTGGATTGATTGATTTATTTATTAGAACCTTCCCTTTCTGTGGCTTGCTATTAAAATTGCTTCTCTTTATGCATTTGAAAGATATGGGTTTTTCTTCCTAAATGAGCAATATTTAACAAGCTCAGAAAAGAAAAAATAAGTTTCCCTTGTGGTAAACTGGTAAACACTGAATGAACTGGGAGTTTTTTTCCCCTGGCTCCAGTATTTTGTCAGCTGTTAAATTCTGGTCAGCAGTAGTAAACCATATGTTAACCGTGTCATATTTGACAATGATGATGTCTTACAGCCAAATTACGCGTACATTTAACAATTTGTGTAATGAATATTTCCACCATATTTTCCAAGTAACCTGACATGGGAGCACTACTCTAAAGAGAAAGTTCTCTGTATTTAATTCAGTAGGGATTTCTCCCTTCTCACATCCCTCCAGAACAGAATTAAAATTTAAAGCATGTACATTTAGCAAAAATATTTTGATGTCAACATGTCACTCAACATTCCTTGCCTGTTAACCATGAAATACTTTTTCCAAATCATATCACTAGATAAAAAGGAAAATCTAATAGATAGCCTTTAGCATTTAAAAAAGATTTCTATTTTATTTTTGCAAGCCATGTAAAATGAATGGATTCCATTTTCAGCACTACATTTACATTCTGACAGGCAGAAAAGCTGTAAGTTTGTGGGAGTTTTTTTCCCCAAATGCTGCCTGTTCAATCAAAGGAACTCATTACTGAAGTTGATAAAGAGTGGGTATTAATGCTAAGCGTGTCCATTTCATATTAAACGTATTATTCTGGCAGAAGAATATTTTTGTCTCCAGATCACAGCAGAAGTAATTAAAATTCAAGACATTAATTATACTTTAATTAAACCAAACCATATTTTGTAGGATCATTTTGGCAGTGTGAGGAAGAAGTCTGTCTCCTCAACAGCTAGTTGAGGTGGTTATGAAAAATTATAAAATCACTGAAGCCAAGTAGAATTATTCCAGTCAATTAAGTGTGTCTGTGAAGGAATACATTCAGTATGTAAACAGAAGGGAAAAAATACAGAAGTATTTTAAAGTTTCAGACATACACAGCCATTGTTCAAAATTACTTTCTCCTCTCCATGGAGTCTGAAGAAGTCCATTGGTTTTGGTTGGACCGGTGATTGTATCTTAACGTGTTAGGCATTAATGGCACATCCATTGATCTGTTAATTTAGATTGCTCTGAATGATATGACTCAAAGCGTGAGAAAATGTGTTTGAAAACAGAAAACATGCTAAAACTTACAGCACACAATACTTTGAAATATAATGAAAATACATGTTAGTCTTTGTTTATTGCTTTCTTTTTAAATATTTTTACATCCAAATGTGGATGTGATCTATAAATTTTTGTGATTTTTGTGATTAGAGTTGAAATGCTAAGTTTCTTTATAACCTCAAAAATATTAATTTTTATTTTTAGGGATTTTTTTTCCAGAATGTAGACAAGTGTTAACTGCAAAGCTTTCTTATTACTCTAGGCCAGGTAAGAGGGCAGACAGACACCAGTTTCCCTAAGGATACTACCATCCCATAAAGGATTGGAACAGTGACTGGTGTGTGCTGCAAACATGCTGCAGCTTAGTACTTCCCAAGTTGCTCCTCATCTCCACGTTTTAAAGCCTACACTTTAGTGAGCAAAAGATATAAATATTTAAAGCGACTATTGGGATTTGTAGTTGCTTTGCTTAGTTCTGGTCTTTTTTTTATAGGCTTTTTTAAAAACAAGCCTAGGAAATAAAAGCCTTTTTAGTTATATCTGAAGCTCTTTTATTTCACGGTGATGGTGGTTGGTACACAAGTAATAGTGAGCACAGTGAGCTTACATGGGTATAGACTGCTGACAACATTTATCCATAGTACAACATTTAACATCTCTGCTACAGGCTTGCTTAATTGTAGACAAGACTTTGGATCTGGTAGATATGACTTCTATCTTTCTGAAATTAGTGAAGTGAATAACTAATACTCATGGGACTAGTCAAGAGGAGTAGTATGTCTTTCCTCTTGCGTAGTGAAGAAATTGGATGATACAAAGGCAAATGCTAAAATGGACAAGTTATACAAAAACGCATAATGTGCTGATGTATGCAAAGTATTGGCAAGGCGTCGGTCAAGTCATGCTTACGTAGTTGAACAATCTTAGTTAGCTGTCTCTCTGTGCTCCCAGTGAAGTTCCTGAGCTCCGTTTGATGTAAATGACTTTGCTAATCACGTGGGTGATGCTTCCTGTAAGTCAGCTTTTTATGGTAAATGGATCTGTGGTACTGCCAAAGGTGTTTCCTAACAGATTGTCATGGGTATTTGGGAAATCATATAAAGTGATTTTAAGGTGTATTGGACACATA
The DNA here is from genome assembly GCA_011801015.1 of Ardeotis arabs. Taxonomy (NCBI): domain Eukaryota; kingdom Metazoa; phylum Chordata; class Aves; order Otidiformes; family Otididae; genus Ardeotis; species Ardeotis arabs. The sequence continues at coordinate 42,967 of JAAGAY010012676.1, read as the reverse complement.
TACAGCCCAGTATAACTCTGTGTAACCGTTTAGGTGACATCTGAACGTCAGTGTATGAGCACAGTGGTCCAAATGTGACCATATCAGGGATGCTTCTGTAGTTGCATTTGAATAAATATTGTAAGCCATGCTAGGAAAAGGAGATGTGGCTTAGCAAAGTGTTTGCCAGAGCTCACTAAACACTTCCTGTTCTTAAAACTTCCAAAAAATTTCTAATTAACATCTGTGTACAAGTGCATTATAGCACTTGCATAATGTAAGGCAATGGCTGCAGAGGGATTTGAACACTGATGCTCAGTAATATGAAACATTCCGTATTATTTCTTTGTAGCTTTTCATAACAGTCTCGGGTATTTCCCAAGTTTCTCATACCTGAAGGTACTTAATGAGTAAGTCTTACTCTGTTTATTGGAACTGAGCTTTTTAAGTGGAAATTGAACAAAAGATGCAAACTGAAGTTAAGCTTTGGAACCTGATCTGGTTTTTTTTCTATGATATTTGCAGGAACCTATCATATTGTTATAACTTTGATTCAGTCCTTTTGTATGACACATTGATTCTTAGCTTTAAAGAAAAAAAAACCTATTTTTTTATTTTGGAAGAGGAATTGATTAGCTGAGAAAGGTCAACTTTTTTTTTTTTTGGCAAATTGATCAATTATTTAATCTGTTTTGGTTTAAGTTTTCTGAAGCTATACAGCATGGAAATATCATTATATTAAAAAAAAAACAAAACAAACAACAACTGCCATCCCATCCTGCTTTGCTTATTTAGAGTGCAGCTAGTGAACGTTTCTTGCTGTTCTGTCTCATTTTCCTATGAAGCAGGCAGTTCCTTGGAAGCTGTTATAAGCCTCATTTCAGACAAAGTCTATTCCTGTTAAATATTCTTTGGCCTGCCAAGTGCACCTTTCATACAGATGGAGCGCTGCCGAAGAGAGTTGTACCGGATGATGTTAACGTGTTAAACCATTTTCTTGGATACATCATAGAAGACTGTAAGTAATTAGTCTCAGCCTTGAGATAATCTATTGGAATTCTTAACTTCTCCTCCCCTACAAAAGTACTGTATCCCCATGATTACATTTCCAATTAACAGTTCCACTAATGAAAATAATCATTGCTGGCCCAGAGAAAGTGTGTAACTGAGAAGTGTGATTCTCTGATTCAGTGGATAGGACACTTGTCTTGGAAGTGCGATGTAGGTTCCTACCCCCTTTCCAAGAATGTGTGTGTTATTAGGTAATCATAAGGCAAATGTGGAAAAGGTCTATCTCCTCTCCAAGATAAGCACCATGACTGCTGTAAGCCTTGTTTCTGTCTTTGTCCATTTAAGACACCTGATTGTGCGTTGATCTAGCCACAGGAAAGTTAGTGATGCTTATAATCTGATGATGATAACATCTGATGATAACACACAGCTCTTTCCTAGGAAGATGGCTTTGCCTCAGGCTAAGAACAGCATAGGATAGGTCATCACACCTTGGGGGAATGCTTTAACCACTTAGTTTTGTATGAAAAGCAGGCACAAATACTATTTTTCCTATTCTGGTCTGGTTTTTAGTGAGAGTATTTCTGGGCGCTGTACCTACAAACGTAGATGTTGCATTTGGTGTGTTCTGAGTGCCAGATTCTTCCTTCCTGGAGGACAGATTGAAAAACACCCGGTTGGAAAGTCCTGGTCTCTTTAATATGTAATGAAAGCCACTCAGCTGTTCCAAAATGGTAATATTGTGTACAAAGCAGTATTTTCAATTTGTAGGGAACTTCAGTTTTAAAACCATAAGTGGACTACATGTACTTTTTCCTTGTTCTTCCTAAATAATAACTGCCTAAAATGAACTCTCTCCTGTCATAAAATTAAAGTGAGGTGTTTTTTTCATTTATTTTGATAGCTCTACATTTCTATCCTCTCCCCCCTCTCCCCTTTCTGGTGATATTTATTTTTGCAGTATTCACTGTACTGTGTATACTAGGAAAGCATCACAGCTTCAAGAACCATATGCATAAGAATACTTCTTAAAATACAACCTGTTGTTATATTTGCATGAAACATCCAGGGAAAATTCTCATAAACTCTGAACTATTACTAGAGAGACAGTCAAAACACACAAGCTAATTTAGTCAGATTTTAAGAGTTTTGAGCAAAGCTTTTTAGTCATGAAGAGTAATTATAGGGCTGAATATTTAAGTTTAATATTTTCTGGCTTAGTATACTGCTTGTTACTGATATTCTTTCATATACTGTTTATCTGATGGAGATGGCTCCATATTTATCCCATACTTTCAACAGACATTTTCTTTAATACTGCCTCTTGCACAACAGAGAGAGACTTTTTGGATTAATTTAGCTATGGACAGGTTTTTCTGGTCAAGGCTTCTTTTCCCCCTTCATAATCTTACCACTCCTGTGAAAGTCATATACAGAATACAAAACTTTCCATGAAAGAAAATGTTCAAGGTTGCTTTTCAAGGCTATATGAAACATTGAACTAAGGGTTAAAGGAGAATTCTGAAAAAAAAATGCAGGCAGAGATGAGAGATGTTTAGCCACGTGAGAATAGATAAAAGATATTTTAGAGTGAAAGCCTTTCCAACATGTGCACGTGTGAGGCTGTATTAGCAAGACTGCGATGCCTCTCTGGGTATGACTCAAAGCTGTTTCTATTTAATTAGACAGGAAAATTGTGACACAGTCATGGTACGTGCCTCAGAATAACAAGAGTGTTCAGCAAATTGCATTGAATATTAGGGCTGTTGCAGAAGGAAAAGCGAAAAATAAACTTGAAATTATTTATTTTATTTTAGAAAGAAGCTTTTTTTCTTTCTTTCTTTTCATAGTGTATGCATTTTTACTGTTTCTTATATCATTATTTCTGTCATTTTCTTCCTTCTGGAACTGGTTGACTCCAGTTACATTGCTTTATGGCCAAAGATAAAACTGCCTGTGAAGTTAGCAAAGCCTGTTAAATAAGCTGTCAAAACATGAACTGTTTCATACCTTAGAGCTCAGTAAGAAAGGCAATTTTCTACACCTTAAAATTAAAGTCTTTCAGTGTCACCTTCTCAGACAGCCTGGAGATAGATTGTGTACAGCTACCGTTCATTATGATGCATCTGTAGGCTATTAAATTTCAATAATAAATGGTGAAAGAAACATCACAGTCTTAGCAAAACCGGCGTGATAAAAGGGAGGGTTTTTTCTACAGGAACATGTTTTAAATTAAAATGAAAATATTATAAATGGGGTGCAAGGGGTTATAGTAGATACGTGTTGGACGTCTTTTTGTGTGGTACGGAATCCTGACTCTCAGATCTGTGAGGAAACAGCACTTTGAGAGAGAACCCCAGGTCCTTCAGAGCAAGCGTTGGACTTGCTGTCTTTGCATTTCTATTAAGGGCTCTCTTCTGAAGTCTGACTAAAGGTAATTTTTTTTTATTTGATGAGAAATTCATGTTAATTCCATTACATATGTAAGCTGTATTTCATTTGCACATGTGAGTGAGAAGAGACTGAAAGGTACAAAAATTAAATGCTGCTTGTAACTAGAAGAAGCAGATCTTATATTTCAGTAGGAATAGTTTCATCTTAATAAAGCTAGCAGCTCTAACCATCAGTTTTTTCTTCAGCTATTAGAGCCTAACCCCGTTCACATGAAAGTCAAAGGACGAACTGAGAATACAGTTGTCCTGGGTTCTTATGTACGTATTTGATTGGAGCAAGTGTGTTCGAATGCCTCCAAGGCAGAGAATATTAACATGAGATGATTTATAAATGTGTTTCTAGATTAGTCGTTCCTATGACCAAAGGAAACTTTTTTTTGATAATCAAATACTAGCGAAAGCATTAGCACTTAGAATTGTCATACTTGTACTAATCCATATTTGCTGAAGCACTGATAAGTACTGACATTTTAGAAATGACCTAATTATAGACCAGTGACTCCTTGTAGAAGTTCTGACATTTTAAAGTGCAATACTACTATTTGGAGTAAAAATGTAAATGATTGATTTCTTCAAAACAAATATCTAAATAGAAATTGACATTAATTGATATTTAGGCAAGATGCCTAACAAAGGGGGAAAAAAAAATGTTTCTGTTGACTGCTTATAGAAATGTCAGTAGAGAGTAAGGGACAAAGCTGGAAAAGAAACAATGAATGTTAACCCTGTAGCTAGGGAGTGAAGGGCAACACAACTTTCTGAAAGAGCCTAGAATAAAACCACTTCTAGTTGGATTTGTCCCTTTGGCTGTTCCAAGATGCTCCCAAAATCACTTGGTAGTCAGTTAATACAGCCTTTTGTCCCATATATGGCATCATAGCACTGAAAACCACTCTTTTTCTTTTCGTAGTTCTGAAAAGTATCTACGTGCCAGTGTTGGGTGTCATTAAAACACTCACATATGGCAGATTTCTTCCACAGTATTATTCAAGGAAAGGCCTAGGTAGGCTTTAAAAAACAGAAGAACCTGATTCAAAGATGGATTTCCTATGAAAATACATTTGTCTGATGTTGCATCTGAGGTAGCAAGAATTATAGTGTGACTGATGAACAGCATTGAAAGTCTTCCCTTCCATCTGCAAGCCAAGCCAAGCTGCAACTCTTAATTTCCCATCTTTTCTTACCTACTATGATCTATCACACATCTCAGTTTCTGCTCAATTCCTCATTTTATCCTTATATTTATCATGCAGACAAGCACCAGTAATTATTGAATCCGTGTGTTTACAGCTCCTGCTGTCTGTTTCCAAGCGTCACATCTCGATATTTCCTACTCTGTGTTTCCTCTTGTATGAGGAAACCTTATTGAGACCTTCTAGATTCAGGGAAATACAGGCCTATGTACTTCATGGTTTTGTCAGGTGTATTCGTTGTAAAAATAGATTTAGTACACACAGGGATGAATTTGCTGTACTTGAGAAGAAGGGAAATTATGACCCAAAATACGTATGAGTTTTTCGATTGGTTCGGAAAGCATGTTCTTGTTCATGTAGTTTACACAGATTCCTAAAAAGCTTTTGACGAAGAGTGTCATCTAAAGTTTTAAGGAAACTCTACAGCAATAGGATAAGAAGGAAGGTACATAAATGGATAAATAATTGGCTAAACTGGGAAACAGGAGATAGGAGTAAAAGGTCAACCTTGGGGGAAATTATTAGTAGAGTTACGCAAGGCTTTGTGCTTGCGCCTTTGCTGTCCAGCATATTTATAATAATTCAGAAAAGGATTTGAATTATAAGTTGTCAGCACTTCCTGATGATGCTGAGTAGCAGGACTGCAAAGCTGGGGCCTGACGGTGAAACATTGTAGATCTGAACAAAAAAAAAAATCAGCAAAGTTCGGTAAGTGGGCAATAAAATGGCAGATGGGATTCAATTCAATACAAATTATGCACTGATGAAATGAGGGGCTCTGAGTTGTGTGTTACTGCCCAGGAGCAAGATTCTGGGTTATGATTATAGTACCATGAAAATTTAAAAATTACACCAAAAAAAAAGATAAAATCAATAACATTTATTAATAATAATATTAATTTCTACATAATTAGGAATTATTTGAGAAGAAATAGAGAAGAAAACCAATTATACCAATGAGTGAATTAATTATTCACTTGCTGATGCTCTGATGCAGAACTAGGGAAGTGGGGTTTTTTATATGAGAAGGAATTAGACACTAATTCTCCAACCAACGGGTGTTAGGGATGCTAAAAGTTAACACAGGCTTAAAGAAACATTGGACAAGTTTACAGAGAGAGAATCATTATCATCACTGAATATAATAAACCATGCCCAGCTCTGGAGACGTTCAGCTGTATGCTTGCCCAGCGACCGCACGCTGTCCTGGGACCTGCTTTTGGTCTCCACTTCAAGGACCATCCTCATCTTCCCACAGTGGCAGACCCTGCTATGGAGTTACTCACTGGTCTGAAGATAAATAAAACAAGAACTCAAAAGCAGGCCCGTTCAGTGTAAGAACAGAAGTAAATGAGAAAGTCTTACATTTCTGCCTAATTTCCCACTGAAATTTATGGAGTGAAAAGAGGAACTCGAGGCAGATCTCACTGTGCAGAGTTATTGGTTCAACAGCAACAACAACAAAAAACCACCATGTGTTGAATTCTTGTATACAAAAAAAAAAAGGAACTTGTAGTTCTTCTGAAATCCCTGGGTGTAAGCAAAAAATAATTAGATCAAACAAAAAGATGTAAGCATAAGCTGGATAATACATACTAAGGAAACAAATGTGTCATATTTAAATTTAAAAAAATAGCAGAGGAAATATCAGGGGTTTCTTTTTTTTTTAAATCCTTCCCACCTTGACTTCAGAAATATTATTTATAATTCACTTTCCAGTTACATTGACATTGTTCAAGCCAACAAAACCAAATGAGGTAGAAAGATGGCAAACAAAATACCTTGAAGTGCTAATGCAAGAATTCCTGCTACTTTTTATGGCTTTCAGCTGAGTCCAAATATTAATGCTGTAAGCACTGTTAAAATGTATCAACTGGTAGAAAATTAATTATGAATGTACTTTTAGTGGAGAATATTAAACTTCAGCAGGTTTTTATATAGCACAAACAGTATTGAAAATTATTATTGTTATGCTGTCAACAAAAGACAGACGTTTAAAGGACCTGAAAACAGTACACAACTTAAATGTTCTGTGGGTTTGCCTAAGATAATGAGAGAGGCTTTTTTTGCTTTTCAGGAGTAGAAAGCCATTAATCCTCTGTAGACCTTAAAGCCGACAGAATTTTAGAGGCAGTTATTTTTGCCATGAGAGTTTTTGAAGTTAAACTTAGTTTTTTTCATACTAAACTGTTTCTTGTTCTGAGAATCATCTGCAGTTCATCTGCTAGTCGGCCTTGGTCAAGCCCCATAGGGTTCAGATTTTATTGAGCTTCCTGAGGAATTTCCTGCACTATAGGGTGAATTGGTGTTTAAACATTAAATACTTCTTAAAATATATTCCCTGCAGTGAGGGAAAAGTGATTAAGACTAAAAAGCTCAACAGCTATTGTTGGAATTTGCAAGCATTTATTGCTACGGCTGTAATTAAAATCCTGAGTGATAATCAAGCTATTAGGCCAACTTACGCCATCCATTAAAAAAAACAAATACCAATTTATTCCAAAAACATTGTCCTCAGCAGATGTTGTTGTTTATCAAAACAAATACTGATGTAAATACTGTGTTTATTTTGTTAATTATATTTCCACCAATGTGCCACACAACATGCAGAATATTAACTGTTTTATGCAAATTAGGGCAGGAGTTTAGAAATACCTTTGCTGCTGCAAACCATTAATCTGAAGAGAACCAATTTCAACTGATTTCAGGATGATAATCCTAGTTAATATAATCATTAACAGATCTTTCAGAAGGGAATTAGGTTTGTAGCTCATGGCTTGCAAAACTTGTATTTTCAAACTTTCCTATGGGCCTCATTCAAGAAATACTTAAAGGTTCCAATCACAACAAATTCTCGTTTTTGCTTTTAGGCTCCTGTACTCACAAGACTCATTCAGTCTTTCTTGTCCCACCATTTCCCATTGACCACACATCAGTATCTTCTTTTTTTTTTTTTTTTTTTTTTTTTTTTTTTTTCCATACCAAGATGGACAGGTGGCAAAAACATAGTCCAAAGAACAGTCCTTTTGCTCCAAGAAATAGTTATAATTCAATCACTAGGGCTTTCTCTAGACATTCATCTAGCACGCTTATGGTCTGGCACTCATTTAGCCCATCAAATTCGCGATTGTGAGGGGAGTTTTGCTGTTAATATTTGTTTAAATAACACAAATGCCTTTGGAACAAATACAGAAGTGTGTCTTAGTTTCTAGAAGTAATTTCATGTAAGTAAAATGGATTTATATTGCACTTTGAAAATATTTTTTTTTCCCAAAGTAGTACAGTTATATCACAAAAAATGTATATCTCTGACAAGAAAGAAAGATGAGTCCATTCTCACATGTTTTAGGTTAATCACTCCAAGTTCAAACATGTATAGTGCTAGATGGATAAGCTGTAGAGAAGTTGTCACCAGGTTTGTGCTTTCCTTCAACATAGTAATAATGTCTGTTGTGTAAGACTTGGTGGAAAGTAAGTCTTTGTAATGATTTTTTTTTTTTGCTTGAAGTGTCTATATTATGTAGTAATGTAATCAGTTAAGAAATAAATCTACCAAGATGCTGAGAAAAAAAATTGAAAGAAGTAGAAAATTCTTCAAAACAAGCTGTCAGGAAGCTGTTGTACAGCCTTCTAGAGATAGTAAGCTTATGCGACAACGACTTTAAAAAATACAAGGGTCTACTGAAGCATGAGACGGAGACTTCTGTTCGGCTTTTAAAAATAGGCCAAGTTGGAGGAGATGCAGAAATCCTGAAAGCAGGAGCACGCTGTAGGGAAAAGATCTCCGAGGAACGGAATGAGGTTTAGAAGTTATTGTTGTATTGATGCTGAACGTCCGTGCCAGAGCAAGGACAAGGAGACAGTTGGGTTGCGTTTCGACCATAAACAGCTGAAAGGCTGGATTTATTAGCTCAGCCATGAGCTGCTCACAGAGCTTTGTGTTCAGCATATTGTGTTGTGAGTTCAGCAGAACAGAGCACATTAATTCTGTGTGATGATAATGAACTCTCAGAGCAGGGCATGAGCGAGATGAGGGGAACCATGGGACACACGGTAATGGTTTCATAAGCACGCTGCCATTTCCTGGGTCTGCATTGTGTTTCCAAACAATGAGTTTTCTAAACTGAACAAGTCCATTTAAACATAAACTAGCGCCTTTGCTGTTACAACATAATAACAGCAACAACCCTATTGGTCCCTCTTAAAATATAGTTGTAACATTTATGAATCTATTGTGACTTAACGCTTCTCACAGCATGAAGAGTACTGACAGTCAATTAAAATGCTGAAGGAGAAATTAAATACAGGAGCAGATGAACCAAAGAGATGAAAGAAATGTAATTATTACTTGTTATCTGGGAAATACTGCTTCAAACAAAATATATTTAAAAGGAGCATCACTGAGACATTTGCATGGAGGGAAAGTTTATAGGTTCCTTAAATGACTGACTTTTTATTTCTTAGAACTTCAAATAAGGCCTCCAGCTGTTTGATTCCCCTTGGAAGCAAATTCTCTTTCAGCAATTTGGTAAGAGATACCAGCAAAATAATTTTTGGTATCTATTTAAGTGATACAGGACTTTAACATCTCCCTTCTTCATGAAGATGTTTCCAAACTCTAAATTATAATGAGGAAGTAAATGTCATACAAAATAGATTCCTTCTACATCTGTCTTTTGGTGAATAAGGAAACACAGCTACATTTTTATCCTTTTTTAGTTACTATCATTTTTCTCTGACGTTGGATGCGTAGAACTGAATAACTAAGGCTGTGAAAGGATTGTGCACTTTACCTTCCAGAGTAAAATACTAATACAAATTTTCAAAATTCTGAAATGAGGCAATTTACTGATGAAGCTTCATCAACCTAATTACCTGACTTTAATAATACCAGCTAAATTCTCAGTGGGGAGAACCTAGAGATAAAGAAGCTAGAGTGTAAAAATAATTTCAGGCAGCGGAAGGCAGTGGAAGATCAGTTTAATCCTGCATATGCTTGCAATGTGAGAAAAAGTTATAGAACAACATTCTTTTAAACCACAGACTGTCATTTATTAATTATAGCATCTGATAGGATAAAAGTGGAAGTGTGAGCAGAAACTCATGCAGTAGTTACAGTGAAATCTTTTATTTAGTGGATAGATTAGAAGCTTGTTTCTTTTCCACACCTTAGGCTTGATTTTTAGTTTTTTACGGTATATACTCACCAAAAGGGAGACACTATTGACCAAAATACTGCTTATAAGAGTGGCATTAATGCTAGAGGCCTCATTAAATATATTTTATATTGCAAATAGCCTTAGTCTTGCTAAAGAGCTCTTAATGGCTTAAAAAACACTGTTTTAGGATGAGAATAAGTCTCCAAGAGCCAATAATAATTGTTTGTAATTCACTGTTAAAGCATTTAGTGTCTTTAATAGGTTACATCATGGCACATCTTGTGTATTTGATCTCACTTCTTTTATGTTACTAGGAAGGGAAATAGAGATAGACAGTTTTATTGCCTATGTTTTCCAGTTCTACCATAATATCTTTAAGTGTGAGTCTTGAAAATGTTTGTGACCAAATAAATGAACTCTTGTACCATGCTTAGTTAGAGATCTCAATTTGTATACAGCTTTTCAAGCACAGTGAAGTCAGAGTTCAAAATTTAATTATTTGAAGTTGGTACATTAAAAAATATCAAACTGTGGCGGCAATACTGAATTCATTTTCATGGCCCTTTTTTCTGACTATCTCAAATAATACTCCATAATGCATTAGGATTTAAAGGAACTCAGTTTTAAGCTTTTTATGATCACGTGCTTAGTATTTTTAGACAAATACTCAAGTTAGACTTTATAACTTAATTGCTGAAGTAATGTATTTGAAGCGTGACCCGAGTTTACTTCCATATATGAATTTTATATGAAAGGATTAGGACTGGCCTTCGGAAAGCAATCCCCTTTCTCTTATTAAGACACCATTCCTTTTTGCAGGCAGCTTTGATCTGCTGTTCTCTAAAACCATGCAGCTTTTTCTTTCTTTAACAGAGGTTTTGTACTGGATACGTACTTAGGAAATTAAGTTATATATTCAAATACTTAACATTTGATGAAAGACTGTAATCCATACAAGATGAATAAACAACCAAATATGAATAACTTAGAATAACTTAGAATAATAATAACAACTCAGAATAACTGAGTCAAAGATGAATAATAAATGCTGAGTTCCAAACGGTAAAAATATTGCTGTCAGCAATGAACAAAATTTCTGAAAAAGTATTGAAAACTGTGTTTCAGAAAAAGCCGCTAGACAATCTTTTCTGCTTCTGCTCAACTTTACAGTATTTCATCTTCCTAACACTGTCACGTAGTCAGATATTCATTGCCAACCACTCTCATCATCTCCATTCGCTTTGGTCATACCAAATGGTTTACCATTGTCAGGAGTTCGTAAAAATTGTGAAGTGTGCAGAAAATTTTACATTTCTGTCCTGGCTCTCTGCTCCTCTGCAAGCTGTTTGTTCCCATTGAGGAGCAGCTAGAAAGGAGGAAAGATTCTGCAAGACTGATACAGAGAATGAGCCAGGTAAGCGGAGAAAAACAGTGAATTGAAAGAGGTTACAGTACAACAGCCAAGCATGTTGAGGGGAGTGATGTTCTGAGCGATTTGGAATGACAAGGGTTTGAGCCAGTGGGGTGGAGAGGAGTTTTGTAAAGTCTGGGTTAAAAACAGTTAGTGGAATGATGGGGAAAAAGGAACTAGTTTAACCAGTTAGGGAAAAGGGAATAAATAGATATATCGTCACAATTTTTCACCTCACATTCAAATGTGTTTAACAAGAAGTCCCACTGAATAGTTGTGTACATAGAATGAAAAAGCACCTTGGTGACTTACTGACATGGGGGTTAAATCAGCATTCAAAAGTGGCAGGTGGACAAATTTCTTTTTTTTTTTTTTTTTTTTAAAAGATACCTTTTCATTATGCCTTCCAAAATATAGAAACTAAAGTAGGATCTAATAATATTTCAAATCAGTTGAATAGGATATCCTCAAAAGTAGAAAAGTTCTTGGTGATCATAGATTATCTGCTACAAGTTATCTTGCGTGCTGTAAACCCTTATCTTTGACTATCACTAGCTCCTCTTTCTATGAAAGATAGCGTACAATTTGCTTGCTGTATTACACGAGTAGCTTCAGTATGCTCCTGGTATCTCTAGACTTAACGTGTGTTATCAGCTCTTGCAATTTGATAACGGTGTCACATGTTCTTTTCTATTTCGATGTAATGTAATACAAGCTGTTATACAAGTTCCCATGTCTCAGGCTTTTTGATACAGTACATTTATTTTGTAATTCTAAGGCTGCTAATACACCAAACGGACCAGATAAATGTTGACAGCATGAAGAGCAGGCACAGGAGGGGAAAAAAAAGGCAAAAATTGGAACTGAAAAAGTATTGGGTTATAATATAAGGTTTTTAGTATCAGATTTTTTAAAAAAATATTTGTATGAAGTTAATATACTTAAATCTCTTAAACTGAAAGCTGAGATAGTATTTACATTGCAGTTCACTTTTCTCTTTGGATTTTGCTGGGGGTGGGAGGGGTTGCCGTTCCTTTGTATCCAACTGTTTGAGACGGTAAAGCCACACCAAATCCTGTTGCACCAGGCTGCCTGCGAGAGTCGTAAACCATTTTGTTCTCTCAAACACATGACCTGAGGTAGTTCAAAGGACAGGGAGAACGTTTCACTCTAGTAGAAGCTTCGATCAATCTTTTCAGCCCACATCTAAACGGTGATATTGTCTAGCTATTTTCTACAATATTGCTAAACCAGACTCTGTTGATACACGTCTGAGAAAAGTCGTGAAGCGATGTAAGTGTCCATACTTCAGTCAGAACCGTGTGATGCCACACTGCTTTCCTCTGCACCACTGCAAACCAGGTAGACTACTGGTTCTCTATTACAATTCTTATGCTTGTAAAAGTATAAATAAATAGAAAAAAAAAAGTCAATCTTTTTAGAGAAAAAATTCTTGTCCCTGATTTCAGTAAAAGTATACCAGCTATTATTAAGGGTTGCTAATTGAAAAATCTCATATGTAAGCATCTATTGAAAAGTCGTATTTTTGCTGCTGTTTTCATGTGTCTCTCTATATCTTATTGAAGTTTAATTCTAGCTATTATTTCATAGTTGACCCTGCCTTGACAGGAAGGTTGGGTTAGATGGACTAGGACCTCCAGAGGACCCTTCCAGCCTGAATTATTCCGTGATTCTGAATTGTTACACATGTAATTGCAAAGAGCCAAGAAACACACTGACAATCCAGGGTTGCCCTGAGAAACAGGACCTGCAGGATTGGGGTTTATCCCTTTCCCAGTGACTTTCGAATCTACTCATTTATGAATATTGTTATTGTTTAATAGTAACGTTTATAATGAGCCTTAAAAATGCTATAATCTTTAATCAGGCTTTATCTGCTTATTTTATTAGTTCTGATTCAGCACTGGCCATCTTTAAATTGAGTTACAGAGAAAAATTAGCCAGCTGCTCAGTTCAGAGAATAAGTCATATATTTAAGGATTCCTAGAGTTTCATCAAAACTAAGCAGCCTGCTGCCTGTAGATACTGAAATCTTGTTGGTGCATATTTTAGCAAGTTATTTATAGTACCGAGTTATTTGTAGTACCCACTCCCGAGTGTTTGAGAGAAGGTGCTATGTTGGATTTGCATATAGGGAAAAATGACAGTGTCAGCCAGCCTATCTGCTGCTACAACAGATGCACATAGATATTTTTTGCTAAGAGAAAGTGAGAGGGATGCCAATCCTTCCATCCCATTGACCTTGTTCAGTGAGCCTGATCTATATTATGTTATACCAATCATCGTACGCTTGGATCTGGTTGTAAATATAATATGACATCCAGGCTTTGATGGAGCTGATTTCCACCTCTGGGTATTTACACTTCAGTCTGTGGGCTAAATCTGGGGCCCTTCTGTCTAAAAATTCTCTACACTGAATATGCAGTGTAGACAGAGAGAGGAAAAAACACCAAACTCCTCCAAGGGATGGTGTTACTAGATATTATTATACCTTGGACATTTTCCATGTAATTTATAGTATCTTCAGCTAGCTAACGGAACAAAACTTGACACTGCCTTATTTTTGACAAGATAATTGTCCAGCATGTAGTAAACAAGGTTTTGTGTAAAGACTTAATGTTTTCTTAAGTAAAACAGAGGTAGACAATCCCGTTCCTTTTCTGAGCAAAACATTCAGATGTTGCGCACTGTAGATGACACAATTCTATTTCTTGATATTGAAGTCAAATAATTCCATCCCGCCTCAGCTGGTTGTTTTGAAGACTCATGGCATCCAACTCTTGAATATAGCAGCTGAACACATAGTTACCCTAAGGATTACTTCACCCTTGTGTATTCTGTGGCAAAAGAGGCACTGCTAAACTGTGCAAAACGGGTGTTGCACAGTTTGGTCCAACATGAAGTGGTAGGATGTCATGACAATTTAACACCACCTTATGCTTTAAAAAATATTTTAGCTTATCATTATAGGACAAGTATAGGATGATGTCTTCTAAAGTAATTAATTTAGTACCAGTATAGGATAGCACCATACTGTAAAAAGAGTTTAACTGGGAATTTTATAATAGCGATATATCACAAATGTGTATTTTATATAGAGATTACTCATGTTTTCTGTGCCCCAGAAGTAACTTTTTCCTTGTTTTCTAAAATGGACATCTGTGGGTTCAGTTGTTTCACATATCCTGCCATCACTGACTATTTTGACCTTCTGTACTTGCAGGGAGTATGTTTGACTCCATCCAGGTTTAAATTGTGTCTCATCAAACAGGTAGAGTGTTAAGGCACCTTGCTTTGCATGGCTGTAACTGTGTTAGCAGGCAGTTTCCAAACGGAAAATGGTCGACTTCCCAAGAGTTACTCAATTTTTGTCTTCCTACCTCAGAGTATGCTCATATGAATACAGAAGAATTATTAGATATGGTATTTACAGAAACTGATACTTTAAATTATGCATTACCTTGCTCTATGCTAAGTGTTTTCTGAGGGGTATTTTTTGTTTGTTAGTTTTTTGACAGTAGAGCTCTAAGCGTGAGAAAGGCGATATGTGTTCTTGTTGCAGTCTGAAGTTGTTCAGATTTTTACAAAATTCGCTAGATCTCTTAATTGACAGATTAAAAAGCAATAAATATATTGGCTGTTTTTCAGTAAGTCACACAATATATCTACAAACAGTTAGTAGTAGAAATAATGAACTGTTTAAAAATAAACCAGAATGGTTTTTCCTACAACTGAACCTAAACCTTAGTTATCCATGCAGTGTTTATAGGAAGAGTAAGAGGATTACAAACTTCCTCATCCCCTTCATATTCCCAAACTTATTCTCCAGACTGACCCAATGGGGGTCAGTTTATGCTCTATGCTCTACTACATAAGAGAATTAGGCAAGATTAGTGCTTTTTATTGACACTGCCAGCAAGGTGGTGGGGTTTGGGTTTTTTTGAATGAGCTCTCCTATAGAAATTTATCTGAATCCGATCTCTCACTTTACATAGGCATAGGAATAGTTAGCTGTCATCGCTACCTACGTAGCTCTAAGATACCCAGTGTTTAAAAAAAGATAGAACTATTTAATTATATATCAATGTCATGAAACTTGGAAGTAACTGGATTATTTTCTTCATGTGTACAGCTTCTCCCTTTTTAAACTGCTTCCTTCCTGCCAAGCCTTAACTTATCTACTAATAAAAATTAAAAGTGAAGTATAAAGATAGCTTCAGCATCCTTTTCATTTATTGATGTGGTGGAGCTATGATACAATAAGAGGCTGAGTCTACACTTCAGAGCAGTTCCCGAGGCACTCCCCACGCTGGTCTCCAAGCATGCATTGCTACATCCTGCTTCCGCGTGGGAGGAAACTGTGCAGCGCTCTACTCCACATTCAGGTTTCCTTTCAAAGGAACAGCTGGAAAATAAGCCGGTACTATAATACTCCAGTCGGTCCCCCAGTGTGCGCAATGGGCAGGTTCAGGGTGGCAGAGCTCTCAATTCTGCTTTTGAGGTGCCACCGGCTCACTGGAGGTTACCCATGTCCTGCAGAATCGGTGCATACCCGGAGATCTGGCCATACGACTCGGGGAACTCCTCACAGTCCTTGTATTGCAAAGTGACGCAGAACGATTTACAGAAATAAATACAAAACTACTGAGAACATCTTTAATGCTTTCTGATGCGATCGCATCTCCTAACTAATTTGTGTGATTTCTTTGTCCTTTTCTCTCTCAACAAAGCTAAGCTTAAATTGCTTCGATACTTGTGTCTTGCTCTTCGATTCTGTTGAATTCCCAGTAATTTAGTCACATTTATCAACACCAGCCATGGTCATTTTAGCATTCTTTATGTTATCAACCTTTATGAATAAGGTACTTTTAAACTGCTTTTTCCTCACTGAGGAGACGCTTTATAAAGATCCACTTCCTCTGTTCGTGTGCAATAAATTAAAGCTTACTTCAGAAATGTTGTAAGCATTTAGGCATATGAGTGCACTATCTAGTCGAATCCTTCTTGATGAAGTCATTTATTTATCTATGTTACAAATTAAGGAAATGGAGAGGAACACATGGTACTGTAGTTTAAACCAGAAAGTAGCGTGAGGGAAACGATACGAAATGTGAACAATGGAGACGGGAGAGCAGGTATACAAAGTCAAGCACCCAGTCAAGTGCAAGATTGCAATTACGCTGATTATTTTCCTAGCATATTGCTTCTTCCTGGCTTGCGATTTTTTTAATGTATTCCTGATACCAGACATTGCAGGAGGTATTCACTTTGCCTCACTTTATGAGCCTTTCGAGTGCCATTCAGAACAACGGGGCTAATTTCGTTGCCCTAAATCACGCTCTGGAGGAGCCTCTCTTCTCCACTGGGGCATCTAGGGAGTTTTGTTTCGTATTATTGGTATCTGGAATTAAACAGTGTGAATATTCCTTATGATGTATTTCTCTCTCTTTCCCGCTGTGTTTTCAGATAAGCATGGAAAGCATCTATCAAACTGAGGGCGTTACTACAATTCCAGTAGTATTTTGTTGAATAAGAACTCGAGGATACCAGAGTTCAAAAGAAAATGCAACTCTAACTGCAGGAGCTATGATTTCTAATATTCATTTTTGCCTTTAAGAAAGGTTTCTGGTTTTGTTTTGCTTTTAATCAAAGTGGGGAATAAAATATACGGCTGAAGGAAGGGTTGTTAGTATATTCCCCTGTATAAGGACTTACTGTTCTGTTCATGTGACCAGTAATACTATGCTGAATATATCAATAGTTAAATGTTGATCAGCATATATTTTGTCTTCACTCATACAAGCAGCTTTAGTACCTGAGATTAAGGTATTCTTTACATTTAGCATCTGTGTAGTCAAGCATTTCAAGATCAAAAAAGTGGAGTTCAAAGCAGAATAATTTTCTCTACAATTTAGCGTTGCATATGAGGAGTACATTCCCTCTTCTCTGCATGGGCTACCAAAAGGACTGCTCCACCCCTTATCCTAACCCTGGCAGGCTCAGAGGTGACACCCTTCACAGAGGTGTCCTCTGCCTTTTTAACTACAGAGACTCCTAAAAGATTGACTTGATCGTTGGTATTTCTCTGCGGGCTGTAAAAAGCGGCAAAGTCAACGGTTACAACATTTCTAAGATGTATTGTTTCCGTGATAAGCTCATGGTTTTCCTATGAGTTATTCCAAAGGCTCAAATAATAAACATGCAAAGGATATGTCAAGATAGGAACCAAATTAAGCTTTTTATCCTACCTTTAAGAAGCTTAAATTGGAAGTCGCCAACTTTCAGATAAGGGCACAGTGCTGCAAAAGGATCCTGAGTTGTGGAAGGCTTTAAAATAAAAGAATTGCCAGCACACGAGTATGTTTTCTCACATTTCAGTGACAGATTATTTCAGAGCACCCTCTAGCCCATTTCCTATTTCCTTTGCCCTTGGTCTGCTGAGTAATATTTGCATTTTTCCCTAAAACAGCGTATCTCCTCTCTGGACGGAAATTTCTGATAAATGTTTTCTGTTGAACTTCCTTCAGCATCTACATTAAACAACGCCTTTGCCAAGGATCATTTCCTGAGGTCTCTGCTTTCTGAACAACATGTAGCCTCAAGATTGTGTCGTGCCTGGCTGCTACCACTTTGTGTTACTTAGAATTGCAGGAAAGTTTCCAGTCTCTAAATATAATAATTTCAGAAATTGCTCCAGAAATTGTTATCTGACTATTCTGTGGAAAATAACTGATTTTAGCTTTAATTTAATTTTATTCTAATTCAATTTAACTTAATCTTTTAACTAATCCTATAACACTGAATGAAAAATCAGTGGCAATTTTGGAACTAACAGTGGAGATACTTTAATTGTAAAATACTGAAATGAGATGATGTCAGAAAGAAAATTCCACTTAATTTTTATTGCATGCTCCAAGTTTGGTTGGAAGCATGTTCCAACAGGATACAGTTATGTCCAATTTATCTAACTAGTTTTGATCCCTTAAATACTGTCTATCTGAGCTGTGTAGATTTTAGCATTAGCACTCATGACTAAATTTCTCCGTGAGAATATAATGACGCTTTTCCCTTGCGTCCCGTATGAGGGCTGTAATTGTGGTATGGTGTGTAAAGTACAGTGTGAGGGGTTTTTCTTCAGAAGCTGAGGTGATTCTAATAGAAATGTAATAGAATACTCTGTGTACCTCTGACTTTTTCATCTGTTTCCTTAAGTGTCTTCTGGATTAACGTAGCCAGGTGAGAAAAGTAAATACAGCCTTGAATTTCATTCCTGCTTTTTTTGCAAAGCATGTATCAAAAAAAAGTGGCTAACCATTGGTCAAGCTCAGGGGGGCAGATACCTCAGTTTAAGTTAAGATTAGACACAAAAATGATAAATAAAAGCTTACTGCAGCTTATAATTGTTTTTTTTTTTTTCCTAAAATCCCAAAAGCCTAGATATGAAGAATCTTTCTTTTCATCTTTTGTTTTAAAGCTCCATGTGTAAACTGAATTTTGCAACAGAAAATTGCTGGAAATCAGCATGGCTGGCTATGTGGTGTCTCTTAGTAAGCATGCTCCTTCAATTTTCATTTCTGTAGAGATTATTTAAAATTTTATTCTTTAAGTCAGGAGCCAATAGTGATGACAAAGAATGAAAACTTCTGTAAATGCTTCAAAAATAAAATTCTTAATCACATGTTACACTGGAAAAAAAAAATGAAGACTCTATCAGACACTTAGATTCCTTACTTCTTTATATATTAAAAACATAAATACCTTCTTACTCTTCCTGTTAAATTTAATAAATTATTGAGTTTTGAAATTGGGATATAGATGTCTAAATTCTGTTGATTTTTATTTTCCAGAGATCTGGAAATTTTTATTCTGCTTTGCTTTTTTTGATTTCCTACAAGATAGCTGCAACTCTAAGAAATAACAATTCTGGAGAGTTAGAGCTAGACTTATTTTTTTGTAAACTAAGAATGTCCTTTGAGGATCAAGATATAGAACATGGTATAATTTTACGTGTTTTATGCTGTGGTATTGGTAGGCAGTTATTATTTTAGGAGACCAGAGAACAAATTAAGATGAATTATAGTGCGGTTGTTTGATAACAGCTTTCATTTAGTTAGAGAATAATGTTCAGCGATGTACCACCACTTCCAGTCTGCTAAAACCATTTTCTGTTTAGGGTCATTGTCTTCTGAGTCAGAATTCTTTAATGACTTTGCATTTACAACATTCAAAATTTAGGTTTTTATGTACATGTTTCAATGGCAGCTAACGATTCATTAGAGTTTTACTGTGAAAATAAAATCGGTAAGTGAGCTATGTTCATATCAGAATGAATTTTAAATTTAAAAATCTGTTAAAGCAATCCTTTCAAGACAGCATATAAAAGGTTGCCATTTAAGCTGACACATAAAACTTTGTCCACTTAAATTTCTCCCCAAAATATGCTTTATAAATAATGCTAAATTAAATCTTGGCTGTGCTGTAATATTCACCAAAAAGGCCTATCATGAAAAGTGGGGTTTTTTTTCTAAAAAAAAAAAAAAAAAAAAAGGAGTAATGCCTTCATAATAAATATTTTTCTAAATTTCTCTTCTGCTGGTAGCCATGATTTGCCTCCAGATGAGTGCTAATCTGGGCTGTTAGATATGATTCTCTATATATCACATGAGTATTGGATTGTCATCAATGAGTTTTATCATGAAACTTGAATCATTTTCCCCTGCAGAAAAAAAAATGTAAAACATTCACTTTTAAACTTGATCTATCAGTACATTTTTCATTGAAGACTGTTACAAATTTTTACACCTACCGTAATGTATTTTAGCTCATACTGAAGCACGTATTCCCCCTAACTGTTGTGGCAACTGATAAAAAAAACCTGTAGTGCTGACTTTACCAATAATTACTTTTAAATCTTAGTATTTTATCTTGAAAGACTCCATAATCAGTATTGCATAGCACTGTGAGACTACTGCTTTATTATCCTTTTTGTTCACGTGTAGAAAGATAAAGTATTGATTTTTGTTTAGTTTGTGTGCTGTAAAAACAAAGGAGAAATGTATTTTTGAATACCAAGTGTATATGCACATTGTTTTATTGATTTTAAATTAAATAAAAGGTGTGTAAGGCAATAGTTGAAATTGCTTTGGGGAAAAAGAAATACCATTGACATAAAAAAAAAAGTCAAGCAATATCACTGAAAATCATTTATAGCAAGTTCATCTCCAGCTGAGCTTTCAAAAAAATCTTTTGCCATTAGATTCAAAGTAGTGTAGTATAGATAATAGACACAGCACAAACTTAAACTTCTATACAGATTGACACTACAAAAAATAAAAAGTACAGTTCTCTATTCTGGTGGTTCACCCTCTTTGGGGGATTTTTAAATGTTTTTGATGACTTATTTCTTTCGGATGTTGAGTTTGGAGCCACCAGCTTAGATATTGCCAGTAAAAACTATAAAGCTTCTCCTGTTCCCTCTCCTTCGCAGCTTACGGGCTACATGTTCATCACTGTCCATCTTCAGTTGTCTAAATGATTGTCTAATCATGTTAATTGTCTGTCTTTTGTTATCTGGACTACCAGTAGTTAGCTTTATTTTTTTTTACAGTCTTCAGAATGCTTTTGATCATGAAAACAGCAAGAAGCTTTGCTATAAGATGATGATGTCGCTGTCTTCTGGCTTATTGCACTACTAAGAAAACTTATAGTAATCACCAGGGCTCCCATGACAGTTTTGTCTTTAACAGTATTTTTTTTTTTCCTCAAGGGCTAAATAAATCCTTCTTGTTGTAATATAAAGCTGTTATTTATTGGTCACCCACCATGTATTTGTTGATCATTCCCTTTTTCTTCATGGAAGTGTTTGAGACAAAGATATCTTCTCTTTTTTAGCCTAGAGTAAGCCAGATTCCTCCAGTCTCTTTTTTTGTACACATTTTTCTCACATATAAGGAGCTGTAGCCCTGAGTCAGTCTCACTGCTGTCCTCTAGACACTCTCCACATTCCTCCTGAAATGCAATATCCAAAATCATTCCTGCAAAAGCTTTAGCGAGTAAGCTGGGGGAATTACGTTGTGTCCTGATTCTGTACTGATGCCTATCTACCGGAATATACTGGTTATCCATCTTACAGGGATATGCTAAACATGTTTTATATAACCTGCACAAAAGGAGTTGGAACTGCGCTTTAGATTCTCAGGTTGTGAGAACACAATACATGACAACTGACTTCTGTAAGAAATAAACTCCGAGATTCCATACTTCCTCTACTCTAATTTTTTCCCAGTATTAATAACTTATTTTAACATTTTTTATTTGCCAGTTAAAGTAAATTTTAGTAGTTTGTAAAGACCATTTGTTTAAATACTTATTGTCTGGTAGGACTGAGCTCTTGAACTTTTAACACAAGAGAAAGGAAGCCACCTGCTGATGAGAGAAAGCAAGAAGTGTTCTGCTCTAAATGCCTTACAGTAGGGACAGCTTTATAGTAGAGATAATGTACAGGAAGAAATTCCACATTTAAGTGCCTTAGAAAGTTAAATTTGTTATACCTGTGCTACAGGAACCCCGGTGTTTGATATGGTCTTCAAGGACATTGACGTACTGGGAGATCAGGTTTTAGTAAATGAGATGTAGTATATATTTTTCTGTGAGGTAGAGCTGAGCACTACTGCAAATCTGAAGTGTTCAGCAATGAAGTGCAGTAAGACCATAACCTTTAAAAATGAGAAATATTTTTATAGACCTATAGCTCTGAATTTATATTTTCCCCCCTTTCTCTTTAACCGTGCCCTTGAGAAATGTAGCATTTTAAATGACTGGTGAGGAGTTTCTGTAATCCCAAGATGCTAAGAATTTAGCCGCTATTACCATGTAAGGGTTGTAAAACTTCAAGGATTAGAAACGTGGATGGAGATTCTAATATATATAGTTACACAGATATTGAGATATATATGTATACTGCTTAGAGTGCCTCAACTTTACAGTTTCTTACCTATATATATATATATATATTTGAGGTAAGAAACCTCTGTAGGAATACTCAAACAGGCAGGTTTAAGACGACAGGAAAATTAATCACATAACTTTTCTTTCTAGTTTTGCTGACCATATGCTTTCTGCCCAGCAAATTCAGGTCATCTAATGAGGCTTTCAAACTAACTTACAAGTGGTTGTATTCTTTCCCTACATAGTGAGGGAAAAGTTGCTCTGTGTCAACCGGGTAGAAATTAGCATCTGCCATCTGTCTTCAGTGCGATAGTTATCATCACGTTGCTTATGTGCGAAGAAAATCCTGTGTCTGTATTGGTAGAAATGATTTGATTTAATTTCTTTCTAGCAGTGCTTGGGAAACGGAGAACCCAAAAAGTACTAGGAATATGAAAATTAGAGATCAAGATATCCTGTGAATAGAGAAGAGCATTTATTTTTAATGTTTAAGTTGTGTCTTTTGTTGAAAAACTAAATTAAAATTTTATCATGAAAAATTATCAATACTATCCTGTCATAAAGTAATTCTCTGCAAACTGTTTTCTGTTATTTCCCATGTTGCTATTCTGATGCATTTATAAACTTCTCCATCATCTTGCCATACTTAATTAAAAAATTATTTCCCCAAATGGTTTTTTAGCTCTAAGTAAATTTTTACATGTCCATCAAAACTGATGAAATATTGGGAAAAAAAAAAAAAAAAATCACTTTATGCTGACATCCTGACAATCACTTTATGTTGCAAGGCCATGGAAGTGTAAGAATGTTTGATAAGAGGACGTGAGCTGTTGAGATAACGTAAGGGAACCGGGTGAGAATTGCAGTGAGAGAAGGAAGGAAGCTTCAAGACAGCCTGATGAGGAAGGAGATTAATTTTTACACAAAGGGAGCAGTGGAAGTATTATGTTGTGTGCAGGGAAATGGCTTTCTTGTGTCTTGCTGTTATTATAATATCAATATTACATTCAGAAAAATGGGTCTTTTTAGACCATCATTAAGAAATAGGTTTAGAGATAAGTCTGCCATCCGTTTCTGTCTAATCACAGTAAGTTGCTGTATTGTGAATTTTGTTCATTAAAGAGGCATACCCTTAAAGGTAAGGAAGGGGTTTACAGATTCCAGACTGCCTTTTATGTGTAAATAACCTACTTTATGAAGCAGTAATAGCGATTATAAAACAAAATGCCTTTCCCCACAGCTATTTTGTGTCTCGGAAGCATATCTGAGTGTTATTAGTAGATATGAAAGAAACAACCTGGTTAAATTTGTAGTGGGTAGAACCTGATTTCCTTTTCAGTCTTGATGTAATACCATAGCTAGGTTGTGACCTATGCTGAAAGTAGCATTCTACAGGTAATAAATGTTTTAGAAGGTTGTAAACCACTGTGAAGCAGCACAATAAGCTGTCTTTTCTGAATTTGCTTTAGCTGAATTTCATAGCTTACAGTTTTGTTTTAGAATAAATGTTCTAGAAGCGTGGGGTTTTGTCCTATCGCAGCGTGCACGAGGATTGGTTAAAAGGTTTTACCACTTATGAGCAGGTAGAAATAATATTCTGGGAGTTTGCAGAATCTAAGAATAAAACCAAGAAAGTTATAAAATACCAAGTTCCTGCAATGTGAAAAAGTAATCATTTCTGCAACAGCGTGACTGGGTAAGCTGCCATGGCAACTACTGCAAGAGATACGTTCCCTGATAAAATTTCCCCTCAAATTAAAGACACATTTAGGAAGTGTTTGCTTCACAACTGTACTTTCTAAATATACGTATTTCGGTACCAGTCATCAATGTGCTTCAATTCCAACATTACAGGATGCTTTATGAATTCAGACGTTTCTTCTATGCTACTGCAGCTTGAAATTGTTTTCATCTGGTCAAATTCCAATGGGCATCCTGTTTAGTTCTAAGGCAGGCAATGGAAGAGACGTTTTTAAAAATGTTAATTTCTGCTCCTGCCATAGCGCTGTTTCTTATTTTACTGTCAGGTAATAATATACAAATTGTCTAGCTAATTTTCTTACCTCCAATAATGACATAGTGTTATTTATCAACCTGGGGACAGTGGCAGCAGGCAGCCCAAATAATATGTAGTTTAATGGCATTCTTAAAATATCACATAGCAAAGTAACCTTATACATATTTTTATTGGAAATATATGAACACTAAGAGATAATATATTATTATGCTTTTAAACCTCTGTGTCTTCTATCAGAAATACTGCTACACTTCGTGCGATCTTACTAATTTTGGTACTGTCTGGGACTGTGTGCCTAAATAGAATCCTTGAGGGGTTTGATGCCAGGGTTGATTCATGGATGATTTTTAATTTTTAACTGAAGGGGTCCCTCTGCTGGACCATTTCATAATTCACTGCACAGCTTTGGGGAGGGTTGCTGTGTTTGAAACAGAAGGGTTTGGGAGGGAAGGGACCTTTAAAGGCCATCCAGTCCAAACCCCCTGCCAGGAGCAGGGACATCTCCAACCAGATCAGGTTGCTCAGAGCCCCGTCCAACCTGGCCTGGAATGTTTCCAGGGACGGGGCATCCACCACCTCTCTGGTTTTGATCAAAGCTTCTGTAAAAAGCACTGAAATGCCAATAATAATGCTTGAAATGCACAGGTAACTAGATAGATAATGCTTCAATAATATAAGGATTTCTGTTGACTTTTTAAACTGTTTTGTCCCACTACCATATTAAGAATTTGAATGCAACTCCTTTTAATGGGACCTGTTACCTTTGAAGAATGACTTTTATTGGAAAACGGGATTATGGAATTTTGAATGAATCACATAGCAAGTTCGTGTTGTGTATGATAAGTATGCTAGAAAAAAAAATTTTTTTTTTAATTTAGCTCACCTAATTGAGCCCTGATTGCTGTTACTCATACATTTTGGGCCAGTAATGAAAGTGCTACAGTTCTAAGAAATCATCCTCTTCTGACTCAGTTCACTGAGTTCATTGGGACAATCACACACTATGCTTCTGTAAAGACTTATCTTCCTCTAAGCAGGTCCTCTAATCACCTTCCATTCGACACGACAGCCTGTTACGTTACAAACCTGCCAGTCTCTGATGGGGCGTATGGAACTCTGTGCATTCATGACACCTAACACCTGGCTTCATCCCTGGGTCCTGCGGCAGGGGCTTTATGCAGTTTACGTGTCAGAGTGACTGCCACTTTCTCAGCAAATGATCACTCCCCAACATCATTCTTTTCTTTGGAGGTTGGATGTAGAGCATCAGGAAGATGTCAGCTATATACAATTACATCCTCCTCCACTGATGAGTACTCACAGCGAACACATTCATCAGAGCTCGGGAGTCTGCTCAGACAAGCAATTGGCTCAAGTCAGGGTTTTGCGAGTAGCGGTTTCTTCACATCAGGATGTTCAGGCTTTGTTATGTCCACAGTGTATTTTCCTGAATAACTGAGATGATCACAGACATTTCCACCATCCTGTATCACTAAACTAATAAGGGAAAGCAAGATCATTCTCCTCTGCTGAGAAGCCACAAAGCTGCGTGTGTAGAATGTCACCAGTGAAGCCCAGTTCTGATCAATACACATGCTCATCTCTCCCACCTCTCTTGTGAGCAATTTCAACAGGAATCCTTGTCCGTGTGAGCAGACAGCTCCCGCAGCTCCTGCTGTAAGTTTGTTTGCTCCCAGGGCCAGAAGGACCTGTCGCAGATCTTGCTAGAAAACAAGGTCATGAACCTCTATCAGATGCTATTCTGGTTAAAAAGTTTGGAAAGATTTCTGTATGTTTTTCCTTTGATTCTCTTCCTTTCACAGATGGTCTTGAAATATGTAGAAGTGAGGGTGCGTGTGACTAGTGATAGGTTTTGCTTCTCATTGTCATTTTTGTTTTCCAGATTTGTGAGGATCCTGACTCAAGGATCAAAGTGTGCAGTCATTTTACACAACTCTGTTGTGCAAAGTCATTTTTCTCCCCATTCTGGATCTAAATTTTCTCCCCATTCTGGTGTCTAAAACCCCGCTCACAAAGATTCTTTTCTCAAACTTTTTTTTCCAGATATAACACACAGTATTGTAGGTTTCTCCTTTATTCTTCCTGACCTTATTGTGCCAATTATTACTGACTCCAATCCAGGTTAAGACATACAAAGCCAAGAACTTGAAATAGGCTACAGAATAGACCAGCATCTGTGCTCTTTACCAGACTGTTGTGTGTGCTTACAGAGAGCACCACAGCTGTATTTTATGCTGTCAGATGTTTTCCCATTCTATTTCTATAAAAACGCTGGCTGTAGAGCACCAAAATTTAAATCAGCTTGCTAGCTTTTCACATTGCAAGAAAGGTGAAAGCAAAAGTGGATTAACTCAGCAGCAGATGACAGGAGCTGTCGAGTGGTTTGGATGGTTCTGTTATCTAGGTATTATTGCACAGAGTAAATAACCTGTCAGGGTGGATGAAGGTGCAGAAAACTCCCTTCCTCCTCACCCTCAACTCTAGCCCTTTCTGCTTCGTGAAAACCATCATCTCTATATGTTTCTGTTTTATCTTCTAAAACTAAAGATCAAAAGAAGGCTCAGGTTGGACAGAATTACCATCGTACTGATCAGTATGTCCCATTAGCTCAGCTGCTTAGATCACAGGTCAGTTTTTTGCTATTTCCAGATCTTTCACCTTGACAGCAAAAGAGGATTCTGCATCCCAGCCTAGAAATACTGCATGATAGCATGGCAAATAATCTACAGGTTTCTGTAGACCATATGTTTCAAGATATCATTTTGCATGGATAATCTCCGCTCTGAAATTACTCATTACATTTGGTATCGTAAACCTGTAATAGGAACCAAAACATAGCATTTTTTACTGCTCGCTCTTTGGTTGGTTACAATTTCAATCAGGAGAGATGCTTTGAAGTTAGTTGTAAACCTAATCATCAAGAATAAATCAGAGCAGACGTTCAGAGTAAACACTAATTGCTACTTGTAAACTATAATTTTCTTCCTGGTTGGAAACAAAAACCAAAATACTATAGCATTTAGGAAACAAAACCTGCTTTGCCTCAGAACTTCCAGGCGGAAAGCAGTGGTCTCTTTTTGTTTAATCTCCATCATAAGCATTCAGTTCCTGCTGTTTGAAGTGTTTGTACCTGACTTTACTGGGAGGGCAGGAACACATCAGAAGGAAGCAGGAACTGATTGCACAACAGATGCTGAATGCCGTTCTGCTAGGTCTTCTATGACGTAACATCTCTTCCAGTATGGGGTAGCAAGTGTTATGGGGATGAACATTAATTCCTCATCCCTCTTTGCCTAGGCTCTTTATGGGGATAGGAAGCAGGCAAGGTGGAGGAAAAGTAGCAGCCCTGTTTTGTGTGCTTTCCATCATGTACCATTTCCCTTGTAAATGGGTTGCTCCAAGGAAGAAAGCATGGATTTTATGCGTGACATGAAGTAGGAAACTGAGTATTGGTATTTGCTATTGAAGAAGGTGAGCATTCTGGACCATCTGATAGAGAGAAGCTGCATCTACAAATGAATTCTCTGCTGATATTCATGTGCAGAAGGGCCAGAGGGAGAGCGATGCTTACAAAGAGTACACTGAATTCTTGGAGCAGAGCCTAGCCGAGTGTGGTGGGTTGGCTTGACTGGCTTGCAGACATTGACCCAGCTGCTCTCTCATTCCCCCTTCTCAACAGAAAAAGGGGAGAAAATATGATGAAAAAGTTTGCAAGTCAAGTTGAAGACAGGGAGATTTCTTACCAATGACCATCATGGGCAAATCAGACTTGACTTGGGGGAAATGAATTTAATTTATCACCTCTTCAAATAGATTTGCTTAGTGTGAAACAAAGACAATATAAACCAACACTTTCCTCTCACACATATACACATTTTTCCCAGGCTTAGCTTCACTCCTTCATTTCCAGGTCTTCTACTTTCCCCCCACTCTCTGAACAGCGCAGGGGGAACACAGGGCAGGGGTTGCAGTCAGTCCGTAACGGTTCCTCTCTGCTGCTCCTTTCTCCTCACATCTTTACCCTGTGCCAGAGCTCCTGTGAGGAAATATCAGCTGCTCTGGCATGGGGTCTTGTCTGGGCTGCACTGTGGGTATCTGCTGTTCCATGGTCTCTCCTCAGGCCGCAGGGGAACCTCTGCTCCGGGCCTGGAGCCCTCCTTTCCCTCCTCCTTCCCTGGCCTTGCTGTTCATCAAGCCATTTCTCACGCTTTTCCTCACACTTCTTGCTCCTGGCAGCCTTTTGCCCTTCCTCCGAGGTGCTTTCCCAGAGGCACCCCTGACTCCATGACTTGGCTCAGCTGTGCCCTGTGATGGAACCAGCTGTGTCTGGCATGGGCAGCCCCAACTTCTCCTCACAGGGGCCCCTGCAGCCCCATGATGGGTCTGACACCTGCATCCAATATGACCCTGATAAAGGCTCCTCAAGCTTTCCCAGCAGCAGCTGTGGTGGGTGTTATTTGTGATCCCACCAGCAACCATGAGGGTCTTGCTCCTTCAGCTTGGCCAGGGCAGGTGTGGGTCCAGCGCTGAGGCCGAGAGCTGGGTTGGATCTCTTTGCGCTCCGGAGCACAGCAGGGTTGCGTTGGGTACAGACAGCTCCAGGAAGGAGGCTTGCTGGTGAGTATCGGTCTTACCGAGAAGATACTTATTAATTGTTCGTTTCCTCAAGTTTATTCTCTTGTCCTTCTGCCTGCTGCTAAAGTTCTTACTGTTTAAAAGTTTGGTAATGTTGGTTTTTAGCAGCAATTTTGGCCTGTGAGGCTTTAGGAAAGTAGTTTAGTTTTTCTGGGCTTCTGAGAAAATCTCTGAAATTTTGAAGAGAATTATAAGACCCTTTCTCATCATCATTTCTGTAGCCAAGATCATATATTAGAGGCATTGTAGGGGGTGAAGGTAGAAACTGTCTTTTTAGAGACTTATGATTCTCATTAGAATTTGTAAAACCGGTGGTTGCGTAAGGAATGGAAAAGAGTAATCAAGAAATGTGAACTCCATTGTGTGGGTTTGTCTTTGATGCAATGACTCCTGTCCAATTAACTGAATTTAGAGAAGGCCTCTCTGAAGCCCCAACACAATTAAGAACTTCTTTAGCTTCAAGCGTATTTTTAAGTCTCTTTACTATTTGTATACGTTAGAGTGCTGCCTTGAATTGGAGTTTCAGCGTCTAATTTTAGACTCTGGCATTATGTAAAATATAAAATGGTCTGGTATGCACTGCATGTCACAAAGACTGAAAAATAAAAAAAAAAAAAACACAAAAACCCTAGGTTTTTGTCACCTACTAATGAAGCTGGACACTCTGAGGCAAACTCTTCCTATTAACCAAACCCACCACTGTTATCCTTGCTTTAGTAACCAGTTACTCACAAAAGAAAAGCCAGCTCTGTCCCAGAAAGGTAAATAGGTTTATATGTCTAAATCAATAAACCTAAGTATAATATTGGCATTCAGATTTAGGAAGTACTTCATAGTAAATTTAGACTCAAGCTTTAGGTAACCTATAAAGAGTTGATGTTTATCTTCTGCTCTTGTAATTGAAAGTAGTGACATTTTTGTTTTCCTCAAGCACGGCTGTGTTAGCCAGGTGGAACTGATAGGT
The DNA here is from genome assembly GCA_011801015.1 of Ardeotis arabs. Classification (NCBI taxonomy): domain Eukaryota; kingdom Metazoa; phylum Chordata; class Aves; order Otidiformes; family Otididae; genus Ardeotis; species Ardeotis arabs. The sequence goes on along the minus strand of JAAGAY010012676.1, from coordinate 13,156 downwards.
GCCGTTTCCACAAGGACAGACTGAGCTGGAAAAAATGTGGCAGAAAATTTGTTTGTATGAATCAAAGTTGTTATCTGTTGTATAGATAACAATAGGAGTAAAAATCCTTAGGATAAGTTACTACTGAGATACAAAGAGATTACTATCACTTTTCTTTTATTAGTAGCTGCATTTTACAAGTAGCTGAAGTTGTAAGAGAAGCATTTGAAAACATCCAGTACTTTACTTGCGTTAGTATATTGTGTGTAGTATTGTTGGATTACAGAAATGCCTGGGATTTGAGAAAGGAACTTTAGCAATTACTGCTCCATAGTTCATGTTTTATAGAGGGTGAAATCCCCCCAAAATTATTTTTCATTGGAAAAGTTCAGACTAATTTGTATGTATAATTGGTTCAGAAACTGGTCGAAAAGACAACTTTCTGATAATGCCGTGCATAATATGAACCATGGGGAGTTTTTTCAGGGACTTGAGCAAATGAAAGACTCCCAAGTAATTGCTGACTGCAGGTAGCTAATTAGTACAATATTCTGTAATTCTGTTGTAGACTGTTTGAAAGTACGCCCTCTAAGTTCTCTAGTATCTTTTGCCAAGGAGTATATTATGCCTGTTTGTATTTCCTTGAAAGAAAGTTTTCCATTAAAGACAGAAATTTTCAAAAAGGGAGGGTGGGAGCACGATAACAAGGTAAGGAAGTGTGATATAAAAATGTAATATTTCTCTAATGATAAATTTGAAGCAAAAACAACAGAGATGGTAACACTGCAGGTGACAAGAGTGGTGATGAAGTGAACCAGTTGTGAATCATTTGTAAGCGAGGAAATGTGATGGAAGTATACTTGTGAGTGAGCAGCAGCCCGGTCACAGAAGCGCAGGAACTGTTGGAGGAACAGCAGAACATAACAAAAACTCAAAATGAGAAATTGTCCTTTGTTTTCCAGAGTGGCAAAGTCCAACTACTAACAGAAACCACCCAATAGACCATCATAATCAAATAGCTTAGTGATTTTCCTTGGGTTTTTTAGTGGGTTGTTTTGTTTGGGTTTTTTCCATTTTAAATAAGGCAAGAAAATGTCACGCAAAAATACATTTCAATACAAAATACACAATGGAGCACTGTGAGGAAACGAGCAGCTGACAGACACAGTTTACTGTGATTGAGAGGAAACACTTATCTGCTTGTGAGAAGAGCAGGTTTGCAGTCATATGTCTCAACAGAAGGAGACCAATAGTGGAATACCCCCCAGAGCAGGGGCACTGGAGCACTTTGAGGGAAGGTCTTTCCCTGAGAAGTGAAGACTTGTTTTCTTGGCCGTTTCACAGCCTGAGTTGAAAGCGATATAGATGTTTTTGCACAGCTGAATGACAAATTAATAAACTCCGCAGGGCAAACAGGTTTTATGCAAGACTACCTCAAGTGTCTGTGTCTTGTATGTATTTTTGGACACCAGTAGCACCAAGGCAGCTCAGTCCTAGCCAGACTTCTTTCAGGCCCTGTATTAAGCAGCAATGGCACCACAAAGAACATTCAGTCTGTCCTGTACTATTTAGCACTCTGAAAAGCTTCACTGGCTTCATTTGTTGATTTTTTTTCAGACAGTTCTGCAGAAGTCAACCTTTTGGAACTTAGGTTGCTTTCCAGCAGAGCCACGCAGATGTTTGTGCAGCACGCTATACGATGCCTTTGGAGATCTGTGCTGCTACGTGTTCTCCCCATGTTCCACAGCACCTCAACATCCACTATTCTGGTGAAGAAGTGGTGGATTTAGGGATGCTGGGAGGGACATAATATATTATTTTATTTTGCTTCTATTTCATTAGACATTTAAGGATATCTATCATTTTCAGGCAAGACCTAAAACAATCTGATGCAAATTTGCTAACGGAATGGCTACCTAGCAGTGACCTAGATCTGATGAAGAATTAGCATGGATTAATTTTAATTGTTGGAGAGGCCACATTAAAAATAGTAAAAGGTCAGCTAAAAAATAGTGTGGTATCAGTGATTTATGCAAAGTATTTGCTAAGGTCAGCCTGTATTTCATTATTAACAATTTAGAGATGTTTCCCTGGAACCTTCTGACTGAGCATTGGTGTGAGGATGCATGTGGAGATGCTTTGATGTCAGGTGGGCTGGTTCAGTTCATTTACATCAGTATGGTCCTGTGTTTTCAGCCTTTCATGTTAGATCGAAAGTTCTATGTTTTGACATATATATGTGTGTTTTATTTTCTAAGCTCTGAAATATTTTAGGGAGTTTTGAAGTCGATGGATTGTATAAATATGCTAAAAAGTGAACTTGACTGAACGTTGCTCCTTAGACAAGATAGAAAGATTGTGTTCTGTTAAGTATAAAATGATGTTTGAAAATTTGGGTTAGTTTGATTAATATTAAGTGGAAAATTCAAAATCTCTTTAATAACCCCATTGTCCAATGATATCTCAAAACAAATTTTATTAAGAAGCTCAAAATCATGGTAAGAAGCATTCTGTACTATAGCTGTAAGAACTAAATCAGTGCGAGTTTTGTCTTCATATTGTGTCTTACACTACCTAGTATGATTCAGCAAGATATAACACAAAGACTTTTTAAAGATTTTTTTTTTTTTTTCTTCTGTATATATACACACACACCGTTAAACTTTTTTGGTTCTTGTCCATCTCACATTCCGCCACTAGAGGGTGGTAAAATATTTTCAAGTTTTCCTTTCCTTTTCCCCTTCCTTTTTATTTTCCTTTTTACTTTTTTTTTCTGAATGTTTGAACTCTTGTTAAAACATATACTGACTTCTAAAAAGGTGATTTGCGCAGTATCGTACTCTCCGTCTCCAGATTTTATAAGTCATAAGGATTTTTCCAGTTTTGCTAATAGATTTCTTTCCTGCTCCTGTGTATATGAAATTGTGCATGTCAGGTATTTTGAAAGATTTTGGTGGAGACTCTGTTCGTGTGCGTACCTCAGGCTCTGTTTTACTACCATGACTTGTTGGGTTTGCATTGACTTGTGCTTCCGCTCCAAATGGTGTAGGAGAGCACTTCAGGCTTAGGAATGGACCATCACCAGCAGTTTCCATTCCCCTCTTGAACAATAAACTATGTTTTTGGAGCAGTAAAGACCTGAACAGTCCACACAAATCACAACAGCATAAATCCTGTTGGTGTTTACTTCAGCAGAACGTGTAAGTACCTCTAGGCAAGACAGGCAAAGGGGAGACAGGTATTTTCAGCTGTTTTGCAGGCAGGCACTCTGCAAACACTCAGTTAAGTGCCTGCCGTGATCATGGTAGAGAGAAGGAAAGAGGCCATGTCTGACAGTGTTAAAAGTTTATTGAGATGTCCATGATGGAAAGTCTTTGATGCTGGCATAAGGGTGTTGGAAGTGAAGCGTTGGCATGGATAGGCATTGGCTGCCAGTACGTGATTTTAAAGATAAAATAAAGCTTTTTACATACTATATATCTATTAATGGTACTGGTTCTAAATAGTCTCTCTTCCTTAAATACACTATTCCTTAGACAGTAGAGGGAACTGTGCTCTGACCGTGCTGAAGCAGTGGGTCCGTTTCAGATAGGGATGTGGTGCTCCTATCGTTTACGTATGCCACCAAAACCGGAAAGGATGGTAGCCTTCAGTGGTGGGCGCTCGGCAATTCAGAGTTTCCAGGAAAGCAAGCCAAACTGAAATATCTCAAGGTAGTTATACAAAAAGGGAGACATTGAAAAATTACATCAATAGTGTTTTCCGAAAATCCACTTTACACCTAAATTTAGGTTTGTGTGTGTCTGAGCATATTGATTTTCACTAAGTGTCAGAGGATTGATGTGGGAGTGGATCTTTAGACAGCGATGTTGAATGTTTCTGGCTATTACTGCAGTGTTACCCAGGATGCCTGTAGCTGAGCTTAATGTCCTGCTTTTAACTATTTTATAAAGGTAAATTATAATACTAAACAAGAATATAAAAGGAAAGAAATGCATGGATATCAGTGCATTTTCTATTATTTCTTGTTTTCTATAATTATTACAACACTGGAAATGCTGATATAGAATCATAGAATGGTTAGGGTTGGAAGAGACCTTCAAAGGTCATCTAGTCCAACCCCCCTGAAAGGAGCAGGGACATCCCTGACTAGATCAGGTTGCTCAGAGCCTCATCCAACCTGGCCTTGAATGTTTCCAGG